>RXID01017478.1:24221-209324 GCA_005019695.1 Trichopus zeylanicus subsp. travancoricus
TTTCAAATTACAAATTTAATATTTGTACATTTATAAATACACCCATTAAATATTTTTATTTATAAATCAGTCCAAATTTTACTATTTTTAATTAAAATTTGACAAAAAAGACATTGAAGGTTTTAAAACTTAAAATTTAAAATTAATAGTTTAATATTTGTATATTCACAAATAGACCCCTTGGATATTTTTATTATAAATAAATATGAATTTTATCATTTTTTAAATAAAATTTTGCAAAAATGATATTAAAGGTTTTAAAACTTAAAATTTTAAATTACAAGTTTAATATTTGTACATTTACAAATAGGTCTCTTCAATATTTTTATTTATAAATAAATTCAAATTTTATCATTTTCTAAAATTTTAAAAAAGATATTAAAGTATTTAAAACTTAAATTTTCAAATTACAAGTTTAATATTTGTACATTTACAAATAGACCCTTTCAATTTTTTTATTTATAAATAAGTCCAAATTTTATTATTTTTTAAATAAAATTTTATGAGAAAGACATTGAAGGTTATAAAATTTAAAATTTTAAATTACAAATTTGATACTTATATATTTACAAATAAATTTAATATTTATACATTTATAAATAAACCCCTTAAATATTTTTATTTATAAATAAGTTTAAATTTTATAGTTTTTTAAATAAAAATTTATGAGAAAGACATTAAAGGTTTTAAAACTTAAAATTTTAAATTACCAGTTTAATATTTATACATTTATAAATAGACCTCTTCAATATTTTTATTTATAAATAAGTCTAAATTTTATCATTTTTTGAATAAAATTTTATAAAAAAGACATTGAAGGATTTAAACCATAAAATTTTAAATTACAAGTTTAATATCTGTGCATTTACAAATAAGCCTCTCAAATATTTTTTATTTATAAATGAGTCCAAATTATAAGTAAAGATATTTAAAAGATCTATTTGTAAATATACAAATATTAAACTTGTAATTTAAAATTTTAAGTTTCAAAACATGCAATATCATTGTTGTAAAATTTTATTTAAAAAATAATAAATTTTGGACTTATCTATAAATAAAGATATTGAAGGGGTCTATTTGTAAATATACAAATATTAAACTTATAATTTAAAATTTTAAGTTTCAAAACCTGCAATATCATTTTTATAAAATTTTATTTCAAAAATAATAAAATTTGGAATTATAAATATACAAATATTAAACTTGTAATTTAAAATTTTTAGATCCTTCAATATCTTTTTCATAAAATTTTATTTGAAAAATGTTAAAATTTGGACTTATTTATAAATAAAAATATTGAAGGGGTCTATTTGTAAATGTACAAATATTAAACTTGTAAATTAAAATTTTAAGTTTTAAATCCTTCAATATTTGTTTCATCAAATTTTATTTTAAAAATGGTACAATTTGGACTTATTTATAAATAAAAATATTGAAGGGGTGTATTTGTAAATGTACAAATATTAAACTTGTAGTTTAAAATTTTAAGTTTTAAAGCCTACAATATCTTTGTCATAAAACTTTATTTAAAAAATGGTAAAATTTAGACTTATAAATAAAAATATTGAAGGGGTTTATTTACAAATGTACAAATATTAAACTTGTTATTTGAAATTTTAGATTTTAAAACCTTCAATATTTTTTTGTGAAATTTTCTTTAAAAAATGAAACGTTTAAATTTATTTATAAATAAAAATATTCAAGGGGTGTATTTGTAAATATACAAATATTAAACTTGTAATTTAAAATTTTTTAGTTTTAAAGTCTTCAATATCTTTTTTGTAAAATTTTATTTTAAAATGATAAAGTTCAGATCTATTTATAAATAAAAATATTCAAGAAATTTATTTGTGAATGTACAAATTTTAAATTTGTAATTTAAGATTTTAAGTTTTTAAACATTCAATATTGTAAACTTTTATTTTTAAAAAAATTTGGACTTATTTATAAATAAAAATTTTTGAGAGGTCTATTTACAAATATATGAATATTAAACGTATAATTAAAACTTTTATGGAGGATTTATTTGTAAAATATTTTAGACATTTAAAGTCCATTTTATAAATTTTTATTTAAAAAAATATGTAAATTTGGACCTATTTATAAATAAAATATTCAGTAGACCTATTTGTAAATATACAAATATGTAAATTATAATTTAAAATTTAATTGAAGATTTATTTGTAAATATTTAAGAGAAAGAGTAGGGCGCGAAAAATTTAAAAATTTTAAGGAGTTTAGTTGTAAAATTATAAAAAGTAAAAGTGAAATTTTTGAAAAAAATTTTGATTAAATAACAATCAAGAGATTATAGGTAATAAATTTCAAAAGTAGGAGAGTGTAGGTAAATACTGAAATCGTATGAGGGTTTTCATAAATAAAACCTTGGGAGTTGTAGATAAAAAACTCAAAAAAATGAATAGGTATATAAACAACTATACAGAATTTAGTAAGGCAGGTTCATTGTTTACGAGACAAACAAGAAGCAGAAAAGTCTGATCCGTGTTTGCTAGCGACCTCTCAACTCTAAAGCCATAATGTCAATAAGGTTTTTTTTTTTTCTGCAACACACAATGTAAGTTGTTTCCATGCTCAAGCATCAATCCTTATGGCAGGAATTTCTGTAAATGTTATACATTCCATGTTTACATAATATTCAGACTCCAAAATGAGTTAAAAAAGTAAATAAGATATCCGGTTGATGAGGCAAATCTTCCCCCATTTGTTAGATTGATGCAAGTCTAAAAGCAGACACTGATGTATTTTGTCTCAATCCCATTTTCCATCAGCAATAGGCAGTCCTTTCTCCAACCCACTAAACAATTTGGTTAATTCTCATCCTATCATGAAGTTAGAAGGAAGACCACGCAAAGGTTCATGTCATTCTGACTTCGTAAGTTTACCGCTTGCGCTATTTATTCATAGTTCATCGAGGCAATCCACAATGTTCTATCAAAATCCTGTTGTTTTATGGAGATCTGACTGTCTACAAATGAAGGAAACCATTGACTGGAAATACAGCCAAATAATGAAATACTGGTTAAGGCCCTATTATGATCAGCACTGGTTTTATTTCAAATTGATGTTATGTATTCGATTAAATTGAAGAAAAGTTTCCTTGCCGTCTTAGAGACCATGTCATGATACTGTTACATGAATTCCTTTACAGAATCTTAGCTAGTAAAGGATAAAAGTGGCTTTTGTACGACATAATATTGTCTAAAAGGTGCCCTTCACAACACAGATGTGGTATCAATTAGATGACCCCCATCAACGAGTAAATTGCAAGGTACCCTCTTTGACCTTCATGCAACTGCTAGCAATGCGGTATCAGTTGCAGGATTGGTGCAGGTTGATTATATGTCAAGAACCTGTTCAGCAGCAATGCGGTATCAGTTGCAGGATTGGTGCAGGTTGATTATATGTCAAGAACCTGTTCAGCAGCAATGCGGTATCAGTTGCAGGATTGGTGCAGGTTGATTATATGTCAAGAACCTGTTCAGCAGCAATGCGGTATCAGTTGCAGGATTGGTGCAGGTTGATTATATGTCAAGAACCTGTTCAGCAGCAATGCGGTATCAATGCAAGCAAACTCAGCTCCTGGGATATACCAGACAACATTTCATTTAACTTTTAAAAATGAGCACAAAATTGTACCGCTCGAACCATTATAATTGTTTCACTAGATCCAATGCATACTCTACTGTCACACAAAAAATAGTGGGACAAACCCTCAACCCTAATAAAATAAAAGAAAATTTCCTAGGAAACTTCTGAAAATTTTTTAAATTCTTGATTAAAATTTTTTGAAATTTAAAATGAACTCCTAAAGCAGTTAACTAAGCATAGTTTATTATTATTTATAAATATTATATTTTATATATAAATATTTTATCTTATATATAATTACTCATATATGATGGAAAATATTTGTTAATAGTGATAAACTCATTTTTCAATTTAGAAAGTTAACTATTATATCAGCTGATTTTCAATTTCAAAAAATTTTTATGGGTTAATAAGAAATTTTAAAAATATGAGGGCAGATCAAAAATTTCAAAAATTTTCAAAAACAATTTTTTCGACTCTAGTTAATTTAGTTCAGTATATCCTCACTAAGTTTTTTGAATTGTAATTTCTCCCAAACAAAATTATAGGCATGAGTTTGTTGAGTTGTAATTTCTCCCAAATAATTCTTAAATGATCAAACCTTGTAAAACCAGAAAAATTGTAGAATTTGATGAATCACCATCATAATGACGTTTTAAGTTGAACTCAAACCAGATGATTAAAACATTTCATTTTCAAGAATTTAGTAATAATCCAGTAATGAAATTGCAATACACTTTTACCTAACGCTAGTACGCCTATACCGTCCTGCCTGAAAAAACAGCGAATATTCATTACAAGAAACATGCAAAAAAACCCAAACATAATTTAATAATTATGGAAATGTTCGAAGAACATCTTCAAAGTAAGATTTAAAATTTCGGCCGAAATGTTTTGATTTCGGCCGGTATCAAGACGTATCGGCCAAACTCGTTTCGATTTTGGGGTTAGGGTTTTCGATCACGGCAAGCGCAAAGTGAGTGGGAGATTGCGCAGTGCGCGCGGGACGAGCGCAGCGCATGGGAAGATCGCACTGCGAGCGCAAAGCGAGGAGGAGATCGCGCAGCATGCGCAGAGCGAGCGCAGTGCGCCAGGAGATCTTGCAGCCAATGCAGCGAGCAAAGCGTCCGAAGAGATCATGCAGCGATGGCGAGCATAGCGAGATCACACAAAGTTGAAGTGGCGGAGCAGCGAGAGTGGAACGATGAGCAACGTGGGGAGCAGCATGTTGAGCGGCGAGCAGAAGTGGCGGCAAGCAGTGTGCAGAAACTGCGGCAAGTAGCGTGCAGAAGCGACAGCGAGCATCGTGCAGAAGCGGTGGCGAGCAACAGCGGAGCAGAAGGAATGACCAACACGCAGCGAGCGTTGATAATTTTCCGGTACTGCCATTCTTCTCCTCTCCATACAAGACTTATAATACAATAATGAAGGATTTCTCTTCTGCTTCTGTGTTTTTGAGTAGCGGTCGAGCGGCATACAACAACAGAGCAGCGAGCGGCAGTGAAGCGCGTACATCCTCCCGGAGGCAAACGGCGGAGGCTGTATTCCAGTCTAACGATGTTTTCACCATTGAGGTCAGCGACTACCTCCTTGCCGGCAAGATAACTCGTTTCTTCGGTTGCCGGTGAGTCAACTCATTTCACGGATGTCACAGAAAACAGAGTTGCATGATATTTTACTGTTCACTTACTGTTCGTTTGTTCTATTCAATTATTCACAGGCGCGAAGACTGTGGAGCGGATTTGTTTACTACTGTTCATTTTTTTTATTCAGTTGTTCACGAGAGCGCAATGACTGTGGAGTGGATGAGATACAACTTGGCAGAACCGTATTTGTGGAGTCCACTGAATGTAAGTGGATATGCGGATGCAACTTATTATTTGTTTGTTAGCAGCAACATGGCCTATTATATTAGACTATTAGTTACATACTAGGGATATTAGCTACTTTATTATCGTTTATATATAGTCAGAGATGTTAGTGCAAAGTTTGTAGGCAATGTACTTAGAGATTTTCAGGCATTGTAATAGTATTGGTGTTTTAGTTGCAGAATTTTGTGAGTTTATTGTCTTACTTTTGTTTTAAACTATAATCATATTCAAAAAGGAGGTAAGAAATTTTTTTAAATTCTAAATTATTATATATGTCATATATAGAATTATAATTGTGTAGTATATTACAGATTATAAGTTTGTAAATGGAGAATATTAAAATTAATATAAAAATTAGTTAGTAAATCGGAAAGTATAGAAATTATGGATAGATTAGTTATTATTTATTAATATTTTTTTGCAAAATAGGATTTATTATATTTTTTAGAAATTAATATTTTATGTGAAAATTATGTATTAAATTGAGAATGTTAAAATCAATGGAAAAATTAGCTAATAAATCAAAAAATAGGTTAGTAAATCCTAAACTCTAAACCTTATACCCTAAATAAAAAAATATTAAAAACATGTAAAAATTAGTTACTATTTATTAATTAATTTATTGCAAAATCGAGTTTTTTATATTTTTAGAAATTAACATTTTATGCAAAAATTATGTATTAAATTGAGAATGTCGAAATTAACGTGAAAATTAGCTAATAAATCGGAAAATTTTGAGCTCGTGAAAAAATTAGTTTGTAAATTAAAAACTTTATGTGAAATTTTTTTTCTTAATCATAGGGAGACAAGATGTTAATCAAGATCCAACAGATAATACGGGCTCTAGGTACTATGACAGTTATCATAGCGGGATTGTCTTCTTTCAATCCAGTATATCATCAGTCAATGCAGGATCATGCAACTTCGTACTATCCGCATACTGAATAATACTATCGATTACAACTCCATCATACTGATGAGTATGGTGTTGAAGAATACCAATCTCTTCAAAATCTGCCTCGGAATAACATATGGTTATAAGACGTGAATTTATATTATCTATGAAATAATATTTTTATTATTATCTTAAATTAATATCTTATTGTAATTTTATGACATTTAGATTTAATGTCTATATGGTTTATTTTATCTCATGATAATTTATTTATTTCATTATCACATTTTATTGTAATATTTTTCTTCTGATGTATTTTCTATTATTTACTTTATATTCATGAATCTTGACAATTATATGATTTTTTTAAAAACAGATAATGACAAATCCGGATAATTATATAACAGTTCCAGACCAAATTATACTGAAAGTAGGAAGAATAATTATGTCTATTTTTTGTCAAAAACTTATATTTTATCGTAGAATGATTCCACTTTCGACTTATGATATACTTGGACAAGCTTTAATTGAGCAGACATTAAAAGAATGTGAAAGAATAAATTATCAAATTTATCGTGCTGCTCAACAAAGTTCACTTAACGCTATCAATCAACGTCTTGCTGTAATTTCTCCTGAATACTTCGCACAGTGTATTATTTATTTCTCATAGGTTATTGGGCCACTTTTATTATGTGTTGTCAATAAATATGGTTATCATTTTCATTTTGGACTTTCGATATATGGTTATACTTCAGAACCACTGCCACAAGATCACGCAGAGCTAGTTATTTTATCTCGTATGTTTATAAATGCTCGTCTGCGTTGTTCAGGTACTGAATTCGTAATTCCATACCCATATGTTCCAAACTCAACTGATGATGATGATGATAATGATTAGCTGTATTATGTTATAATTAATAAATTATGTAAGTGTGAAGCACATTTTAATGAAAAATTAAATTTACTTATGTTAATTTTTAACTTTTAATTATATTCATATTACTTCTTGTATATTTTTTTAATACAGTAATATATATTAAAAATAGATTATATCAGTTATTAACTATTAAAATTAAGTTTAATTAATTAAAATAATATTTAATATTATGGTAACATTAATTATAAATTATTTTCTAATTTTAAATTTTTTTAAAAATATATTAGAATTTAAAATTTAAAATTAAAGTATAATCAAACTCTGATTAATATATAATTAATAATTAAAAAAAATTTAATTGAAATTGAAATTAAAACGGTCGAAACTTATACATTTGGATGGATGATGAAACCGAAATTTAAAACCTTAACTCAAAGTTCCGAAGCACATCCACCGTCTCCACCTTCGCCTCCTCCGCCGCCACCGGGGCAACGCCTTCCATGTACGGAATCCGGAAGAAATTCATGTATGACCCATAAGCCATTAGCTCCTCCGACAGCCGTCTAGCCTCGCCGCCGCCATCGGGCCTTGCAGCTAGCGACGATTGTCGGCGGAGTTTTTCCGGCGGCGGCGATAGCGGGAGGTCCTGGTTGGGGAAGTTGAGCTTGGGTTTGGTGCCGCGGATCCGGCGGGCTTCGAGATCGTACCGCTGTCGGGAACGTGCCGAGCCATACGCACATGCCCTTGGCTGGGTCGCGGATCTCGGCGGCGCATTTTCCCCATGGCCGTCGCCGGATCCCGCGGTAGTGGCTCTTCTTCTCTCTTTTACGCTTCTCCGGCGAACCTGTAAACACATAAAATGGAAGGATTTACATGAAAATAAGCCAAATTCGGGAATGTTTTTATGTGGAATTAAATATATATATATATTTTCCATAAACGCGGCTCGCAGGCTGGTGGGCTGGTACATTTCTAATAACAGATCAGCCACTCAAAGTCATTTTACTTGTATTTGAATCCCTAAATTTATATGAAATTATGACTCAATTCAACATATGAAATGCCCATTTCGCCCCCATCTTCTTTGAAGAGTAAACCTCTAATGAGTCTTGAACTGAGAAATTTCGTCTTCCGTGATTACATGTCGAGAACCGTCAATAATAGTTCCCGAATGATATTTTCAATGGCTTATGGGTATTAATATTTTTTAAATTTTCTAAACAAGCTTCAACGACTATTAATGACTATCCCAATCAGATCATCGATCTAAGCTATTAAATTTTAAAAAAATTAGAGTTAAAAATATTATTTACAGGTATTTTAGATATTTTACAATATAAATAATTCGTCAAATGAAATATTTCCTATATAGAGATAGAATAAAATTTTTATAATTTATTCAACAATCCGAATAATGATATACGATTTTTAAACTTTAAAATAAAAATATGTGATTTAACAAAGGAATGAAATCTTTAAAAAAATTCGAAAAAGACTCCACCCAATTTGCAAAATCTAATATCATCGACGTGGTGCATGATGATTGGCGCGTCAAAATAAAATTTTGATTACGTCGTTCACCCAAATTTATCCAGTATTATTTTGTAAGTTTTCTGGGTCCTACCGTTGACGTCGCGTGTTTTCATTGGTGCGCCAAAAAAAAAAAAAAAAGGCTGGCTGCGCCATACAAGACCAACCAGATCTTGTCGGAATTTCGGGGGCTTCTGTGAGTTTCCATCTCTTGTCGGGCTTATTCCCGGTCTGCATTGTGTTGACCTTTGACGACTCGGGACCTTTGACTCGGGACCAAAACCGGGTGGACCTGGTATAGCATCTAATGCTCTCGCGCTTGACTTGGCAGTTGATTGAACCCGGCCCCATCTTTACTGCTGCAAGAGAATCTAATTCAGAATTTCTGATAGTAATGCTCCTATAGTCTAAAATCCGTTTTCAAATAGCGGGGTTTCAGTAAATCTCGAGCATGAATCAGATGTGTTGCTAATAAAGAGCATGAGTTCTCACTGACAACCATGAATTTTGATAACACACAAATAGTTAAAATTTACCTTTTGAAGGCACTAAATAATTAGTATTTGTGGATTCTCTCTCAAGTCTTAATAATCAAGATATATTATATTTAAAAAAATAAAATCTCTGATATGAAGCTGAATCTAATTATAACAATAATAATTGCACATTACCTTTCAATTATTCATGTATAAATGTATTGTAATCAGATTGTTGTATCACCATATTTCTGTACAACAAGAGAATCATAAATAATCTGAATTTGATATGTAAGAAGTATTGTTAGAATCATATTTTAATTTAGATTTTTTGGAAACACAATAGATTGCTAAATTTTAAAGATAATCCTCTATTTTTCTCAAAAAAAAGAAAAAAAAAAGCCATTGATTCATTTTCTTTTTAGTTTTTTATGATAAAATTTGTGCAAGATTAACTATCCAAAAGATCAAAAAAATGAGCTATAGGAGACCTCCAAAAATCATCAACTACTATTATTGTAAAAGTCCGATTCACCACCGATTTTGATTTGGAAGGCTTTTTGAGATTAGATCTGTTAGGTCATTTTTTTGTTAATCTGTACTGAGAAAAAATCGCGAAAAAAATTATCGGAAACTCTCCGATAGCGCCACTTCGGCTCAAGTCAGTAGCTGAATAATTAAAAAATGTAAATCTATAAAATAGATCCCTCCTCCTTATTTTAATGAATACTTTGATATTTATAATGTGTAGAGATGATTTGGCACACATGAAATTTCTTGATTTCCATCGTGATATTTGTCAAATTCTTCGTAACTAATTAATACAAGAGTTTCGGATCCCTTGGGATTTCTCAAGATCCCTAAAAGATACTCAAATTTTCGACTAAGCTATTGACATACCAAGCTCACTAAGATTTATGGTTCACCTTGTAATTATTATTTATTGGATTTAACAAATTGCTAGTACCCCAATTTGGGGACCTCGATTATCACTTTACATAGCTTGATTTTTCCTAGCTTTGATGTTTTTGATCTAGTAAATTTAGTTTAATATATCATCAGTGTCCCCGTTTCCAAGCATTAACTTCTTGATTCAAGGTGTAGAGTTAGTTCGGCTCCTATCAAGTTTAATATGTTTTTTTGGAAATTGAGCTGCCACCTCAATGAATCATGCGAAATCATTAAAATTTGCTTTTTTCGAGATAACTATATCGAGCCGTCAATTCAACTACCAAAGCACCACTTAATGCTAACACATGTTCCTCAAATTTTAAGGGATAAATTTGAATTTCCACCTCTTAGAATCCTAAGGCCCAAATTGGGACACATGGAAGTCATTTGTCAACTTGGTCAAAGGTATATACGTGTGCATGTCCTTTCATCTCCAACCTCTATCTTTCGGCTCTTAGATTTCTGGCCTCTAATCAATCTCGGTGATAACCTTTATTTTAAGTGATTTTTATAACAATTAAATTTAATTAAAATATAATTAAAATTAAAATTTATATACTAGTTAATTATAGCTAAGTGTAGGTATTAATTAAATTTAAAATGAAATTAAATTTGATCAAAAATTAAACTCAATTCGGACTTTAATTTCTAAGAAATTTGAGCTTAAACTAAAGTGGGCTGAATGAAACGGATATAAACACTAAAACTAAACCAAAAAAATTTATCTAAAATCTGAGTTAAAATAAAAAAATATAAATATTTTATAAATAGGTCCCTGAATCAAATAAATTCTTACAATAAAATTCTTGACTAGAATTTTTTTATAAATAGATCCCTATAATAAAAATTTTATGAAAAAATCTAATAAAATCCTAAAATATAAATCACTCTCACGAAATTTAGAGTTTGTAAATAAATCCCTCAAAAAATCCATAATTATAATTTGATCCTTATAAAATATAGTATTTACAAATAAATCCCTCCAAAATTTTGTATTTACAAATAAACTTCTAGAATTTTAATTTTTCACAAATAAATCTCTCGAGAATTGTTATTTACGAATAAGTTCAAATTTTGTTAAAAAACAAACCTCTGAAAATTATAAGATTGTAATTTACTCCAATTTTTTTTAAAAAATTACAAATAATTTCTTTATAAATTCAATATTTTAGGTAAATATAATTTTTTTAATTTTTATTATCCATAGCAAATAAGCTAATCTAAAGGCTTATTCAATTTCAAACAAACACATCCACAACTATTCAATCTAAACAAAACTCATCCAAAATAAATAAATAAGATTTCTAATTTAAATTTAAACGAGATTTATATCAAATTAATTTGATCTCTCCAAACTCTATATAAACTTGCTAACATAAAAAAAGAGAGATGACTAGAAACTAAAAAGAATCGAAGCCAAACAAAAAAAAAAAGCCCTGAAACGTGAGAGGAAAGAAGAGATACGAACTACAACGAACGGTTAACCGACGACAGAAGTATGGATTCTTTTACTTATCTTCAATTTCTTTTTCATTCTTTCTTTGTTTCTCTCCTATGCTCCCTTGCTAGCCCTTTCCCAGCGAGATCTTTCGCCATTCACTACCATTGCCAACAACCCCCCACGAACACCACCGCCCTAACTTGCCCACCGGCCCTAGCGTTCCCCGCAAATGTCCCCGCTCCAAAAGCTCCAGCGACCAACCCCTCGCTTGCCGCTACACCATCATGTTGTTAACATGTAGCTCATGCAGGCTAGATTATCGCAAGCCCACTATGGTGCATCCGGGTTCTCCAGCCAAGGCCAAACTCCAGCACAACCATTGTTCGTAATCTCCTCGTCGCCGATAATCCCAATTCAACGAATTCCTTCTCTGGTCCCATGTCTTCGGCGGTGTCCTCGCCATCGCTGCCCATCTCTCCATCTCTAAGAAGCAATATAAGGCTGCCATCCATGTCTTGAAAGATGGGGTACACTCTCACACCCATTTCGCCTGCCTTCCCTCCACCCGCGCCGCCATCCGTCCGGCCTCCACTTTCATCGCCACGCACAGCCCGCCACATAGCCATCTCGCGCTACCGTCCACTCGGAGCTTGCAGCCGCCCTCCACCGCCGTGAGATCCCCATCCGATCCAGCCATTTGGCTAGGTTCGATCTAAATTCGAAGAAGGTGAGCGTGACGGCCATTGGTGAGGGTGAACAGGAAGGCAAGGAGAGAAACACACGACGAGAGAGGAAGTAGATTAGGAAAGAAAACAAAATTTTTTTAAAAAAAGTTGTGGGATTAACCCCCCATTTGGTTCGATTCCGGTTTTAGGAATCGTGGAATCAAGAGAATTGAGTAATTCCGGGGAATTGAAGGAGTTGAAAGAATTAGATAATTTCAATGTTTGGATGAGTATTTACTGTATGAAATTGGAAATTAGCCAATTCATAAATTTTAAAATTATGTTGTTTGGTTAACAAATGGAATTCATCAATTCCATTACTTTGTTAAATTATTGTGTTTAGTTGATGTAAAAATTGAGAATTAGCATATTACACAAAATAATAATTTATATGTAAATTAATATACAAATATAATAAACTTAATATAAAATTTGGTAATTTAATTTTCATAATTAATAAAATTTTCTAATGAGTTGCACTAACGAAGGGTTATATAAATATATGTTAACTAATTATTATTATTTAATATAATATTATTTAAAGATGAGCAGAACTCGATTTGAACTGAAACAACTGACAAGATTGTGTATATTAAATTAGATTAAATCAGTCTGATTTCAGTAAAGGATTCAAAGCTACACCTAACAAAAGGCTCTAGATTTTTCTCCCACGGTGGTACTAGGAGCAAAACTTGGTGCAAACCGAAACAACTAGCCTAACAGAACAAAAGCAATTGATAACCGATTTAATAAAACTGAAAATTGCAATTTGGATCGATTTTTACAGTATTTTTGTTCGGTTCGGTGTTAAACTTGAGATTCGGTTTATTAAAGATGGTTTCCCAATTTCCCAAGTTCGGTTTCTCCACCCCCGGCCCTAGGGAATTGGGCTTTCTGCTCCACGCTTGAGGAACCCAACGCCGTTCCCTGTGCTCTTTCCGTCAACGCCGAGACTACTCTAGCGAGTTATCTCCCACCTCTCCGCCATCTTCCTCAACTGTGACAATTGCTCCGACGAGCTCTGCCCTAGCTCTCCGTCCACCTTCTCCTCCAATTCCTTCTAAGGCTCCAATCCCTCTTCCCTTTCTTCTTTCTTCTCGCTCTACATCCTCAACTTTGGCTGGAACTCGCGGCAAGGTACAGGCTCCCTTGATCTCGGATCTCATGCTCCTCTCGAAGCTCTCACGTCTCGGAGCTCGGCGCGGTTGAGGATGGGCGCAGTCGAGCACGAAGACAAGCTCCTCGGCACGGTCTCCAACGGGTGTAGTCGAGCATAAAGATGAGATCCTTGACGCGGTCTCCGACGGGCGCAGTCGAGCACGAAGATGAGCTTCTTGATGTGGTCTTCGACGAGCGCAGTCGAGCAAGAAGACGAGCTCCTCGACGCGGTCTCCGCCGGGTGCAGTCGAGCACGAACGAAGAGCTCCTCGGCGCGGTCTCCAATGGGCACATTCGAGCACGAACGGGGGGTAGCTCAGCGCGGTCTCCGATGGGCGCAGTCGAGCACGAAGGGGGGGTAGCTGGGAATCCGCTGGAAAGCCTGGAAAAAGCCTGGGAACAACTGGAAAAGGCTGGGAAAACTGGGGGGGAATTCGGCGGTGGGACCCACGCAAATTCCCCCCGGAATTGGCGTCTCCCCGAGCCTTGACGAGGGAAACCAAAACCGGAATTAGGGGTAGTTGGGAATCGTTCGATTCCTTTGATTCCGATTTTAGAAAGTAAACCAAACACAGAAATAATGAGAATTGACTTTCAATTCCTTCCATTCCTCCGATTCTGGGTAACCGGAATTGAACCAAACTGGGCATAAGGGGAGGAGAAAAAGTAAAAAAAAAAAAAAAGGCAAAGGGAGCTCCCATCACGTGAGGGGAAAGGAGAGTGAGAGAATAAAAAAAAATTATTGGGGATAAAAAATACTCATGCTTCGATTTTTACGTCATCAATACTATTTTTCGATATATCAAATAAAAATTCGTCATCTTTACAATCACCTATGATCCTTCTAACGATGACAAAACTTTCTTAATATCATAATTATCCACGATTTTACTCATTAATATACCTCTATTATTGAAACTTCTCTTATCTTTGGTCTCACGAGTCAGTCTTTGAATTCGCATTTAACCAATTTTTGAATTCACCTTTGAGCTTACACTCAATCAGTTTTCAGGTTCACACTCAACTAATCTTCAGGCTTGCATCGAATCTAGTCTTCGGGCTTACATCGAAATCAACCTTCAGGCTTACACTTAACCAATCCTCGATCTCACATCCAAACTAACATTCAGGCTCGCACTTGATCAATCCTTAGACTCATACTTCTAAGCCAACTTTTTAACTTGTGAACCAACTCAGCTCTCAGGTTTGCATATCTAAGTCCAGTCTGTGAGCTCACCCAAAATTATCATGATGGGCTGAGAGCTCTCAAACTAAATCGATTAAGCTAAAAATGATTCAATCACGTTGAATAAGTAAAATCATATTGACTCAGACGAATCAATTAATGGACCTAAGTCAATTAAGTTAATGGACTAAACTTAAATTGAACTAAACCCAGATCCAAATTGGGTTCATCCAAATCAAATCGATTTAGATCCAACCCTAATTGAGTTCAAATCAAGTCAATATGAAATCAAATTAAATTTGAATTAAATCCTAATCGGATCAAACTAGATTTGAATCAAACACTAATTAAGTTAAATCAATTCAAAATGAACCCTAATTGAATCAAATTAAATCCAAATTCAAACCAGAATCGGGTCGAGGCTGAACTAAAATCATGTTGAACATGAATCAAACCAAATTGAATCTGAATTAACTTGAACTTGAATCGAGATCCACTAAGGTTTGAACACAAATCTAATAAGAGTCTAATATGGGTTAAACTTGAACCCATTAGCAAATTAATCAAGGATCCAATAAGAATCCATTAAGAATTGGATCCATTGTCTATAAAGGATCCATCAAATACCTATCAAGAGTCAGATCCAAGATCTATTAAAGAACCATTAAGATTTGGATTCAAGATTCATTAAGGATCCATTAAAAAATTAATAAGAGTTCAACACAAAATCAAGCTTGACCTAAACTAAATTAGATTAGACTCAAATTGAAATGAGTTTCGAACATTGAACTGAATTAAATCAAATTCCAATCAAGATCAAATTATGAATATTGAATTGAATCAAATCAGACTTGAGTCTAACTCCAGTTCTCAATATTGAGCTGAAGTAGATCAGACTTAAACCAAATCAAGTCTAAATTTCAGGTCAAATCAAACTAAGCTAGATGTAAATTCGCTTAGTCAGTTTACCTCAATGCCTCATCTAAAAGAAGTCAACCAACAATAACCTCATAGTCATTTATCACACTTCTAATCTAGTCAACCTTAAAACCCATTGACGATGCCCATCACTAACTAAGAGATCATACATGTCAATTCCTAAACCTTTGATACTTCTCACAACAATTCAAAAAGTTTGAAAGAACAAGAAAAGAACAAGAACACTTCTTTGATCTCAATGAATCTCAATACATTTTTCCGCGCATATGTGGATGTGAGATAGTTGAAAAGCTATGCAGGTGAAGCTGAACTATCTATGAGGAATAGCAATCATTATTAATTTATTATCCCGCAGCAATTATTCTGAATTATGCAATTCAAAAATATCTTTGTGAAAAGAACTAACAGAGTTGTCTAAGTAGCTGTAGTCTTGGAACCTGGGCATCATCACTGTGACTTACATGCAGAAGTTGAACAATGAATAATGGCATCCTATTAATAGGAAAAAAAATCCACTATCAATCAATAATAATCACCAGTGGAGTTCGTTATCAAGCCATAGCAACATAAAGAACAGAGAATTCAACCAGTTACAAGAAGTCATATCTTAAATACTAAGTTTGTAGGCACCTTGAAGAACACTAACGAATCCTTCATGTTCATCCTCACAAATAATGCAGTGTTTCCTAGGTACTTGAAAGGAAAAACAGGCTACCATTCAGAGACTTTTCAAAATAGGGATGTAAGCATTACCAGTGATTGAGATATTGCTACCAATTAAGCATGATTCTAGATAAATTGAATAAATAAACAACTTAAAGCTCACTGAATTCAATAAGCCACCCCTGATAGTAAAACTCAGAATCATACTGTAGTCACTTCCCGCGATACAAGTCCTGCGTTACCAAAGGAAAAAAAAATTGTTATTTTGGCAAAATGAAAAAAAGCTTCGGGCAATTAGTAATCATGATGATCATGATATGAAAAAATGAAGGAACAGCATAAGGAACATGGAAGTAACATTGACAAGAAACTGGCAACTTCTAAGAACAATAAACTAACAATTAGTGTTATGAAACCAGATCTAAAAATGTCAATTCTCCAGTGATCAATCATTGAGTAATTCTCAAGATACAAAATCTACTGTATCAAATTAGAGGTTAAAAAAAAAAAGAAGGGAGCAACAACCCAATCTAAAGTACAAAATGTAGAATAGAAAAATCTAAAGTTTCAAGCAGCGAGCTGAATAAAATCTAAGCAGTATTTTTCGGACTCATGGTAAAGATCTTCACATCAACTTACCTCTTCGGAGGTTTTTTGAGGTTAGAATTGTGTAAAAGACCCATAAAGTTTTTTGAATTGACAGTAAGCAAGGGCCCTAACAGGAACAATTGATGAAAAATGATTCATATAGCAAATGTCAAATGGTTGGATTAGGAATATTCACTATGGTCATGGCTTCACATGCAAACATAATAAAATTGATATTACAATGCATAACTTGATTGAAAACAACATTTTATTTTCTTGCTCAATGCTATTTTATTAAACTAACATCATTTCTTTCACTTCTCTAGTAAGCTTTCTCATTTTCAAGGTGAACAGCAGTAAAATGATGCAAAAACAAAGGCCCCGCATAAAGCCTATGAAACAACAGCGAACTGTTAATCCTCATTAATTAAAAACTAGAAAATGAGAAATTTGGCAACAAGAAACATGCTTGGCTATACAATAATAGAAGACCTTGATAGCACAGCATAAAGATAGGTTACAGTCTCAATTTTATACAACTGAATCCGGTCAACAATATCAAACTAGAACACTATGAAGCATATAGATTAAGTAAGAAAAGGGCCGAAAGACATGACCAGCTAACCATCTTTCAACTTGAAGATAGCCCAAGAGAATTACAGTAATCAGCATCTAATAGGCTTGTTGAGATGATATTTGATACTCAAAGGCCCATAATGATGAAAACAGCCGTCATTCAACTTGAGGATATATCCAAAAAGAAACACAGTAATTTACATCCCAAAGGGCTTGGTAAGATGATATCCAAAGTATTTCAAAAATTTGGATTGGACTATGTCTACACATGAGTAGAATCTATGATTTTGAGGTTCAAATCAAGAACAAATCAATTAATGAAAATTTTAAATTTGCCCGTTACTTAAGGAGCATATGTAAAAACTTATAACACTGCTAGACAGATAGAGATGGTTCCATTAGTCACATACAGAACTGACTAAGGAACTAAAATGCACTTCAGGATGTACAACAAATATGAAAACATACAAGAGAAAATTTTGCCGTGTTGACCAATTTAGTAAACCCATGTAATACAATTAAAAGCAAGACTCAGCACATTGTTCAGTAGATTGCCAAAATCACAAAAAACTAAAAAGATAGTCACAATATTTTTTTGAGCAACAAGATAGTCACAATATTACATGTAGATGCAGGCTTAAAGTACAAAATGGATTTAGACTTTAGTCTAATCTGAAATTGTGACATGTTTTCATTCCAAAAAACAATTCCAACACTTATGAAAGGTAACCACATGCAGCATATCTTTCAATGTATAAGTACGAGACTAACACCAGCAGAACTGAGATTCGAGATAATCTTAGTCAGCCAATTTGTTCAAACGGTGAATGGTACTCCTTGCGAGTCTATTACCCGGGTCTATCTTGAGAACCAACCTCAGATCTTCAGCCCCAAGTCTGTATTTCTCAGTGCTCTCATACAAGAGTGCACGTTGCAGCAACACTGACACATTCTCTGCGTCGTGTTCCAATACCTGCAAAATACCAAGAACTCACTATTTTAGAGAACTGCAGAAAGAACAGACCTAGCAAACCACAAAGAAACATTCTTAACACCTTTGAACAGTCAGCCACAGCCTTTTTATATTCTCCAACTTCCTTGTAACATGATGCTCTGCAAGAGAAGACCTCCATTGTTGCAGGACTGTCCCCGGACTTCTCCAAGAGTGCAAGGGCCCAAGAGAGCCACTTGATAGCATCTGCATATTGCCCCTGCTTATAGTTATCCAAACCTTTGGTCTTGGCCCCTGTGGCTGAGACTCCGGCAGGAGGCGGAGGTAGCCCTTCGAGCTCCATCGTGGTTCCACCTCCAGCATCATTCCCTCCAAACTCCGATCCCACGTCCCAATCAGTCATCTCCGAGAATGGCTGTCTCCCCGGAACCTCTGCCGGAGCTGGCGAAGCCGAAACCGATGCTGAGAAGAACATATCCAATGGATCACCAGCATCCTTCGCCGGAGCAGTTCTTGCCGGTGGCGGAGGAGGAGCAGAAAAACTCTGGGCCGGCATTGCAAAAACATCGCTTTTCGCCGGATAGGCTTTCTCGAAAGCCGCAAAACTATCATTTCTCGGAGCATTCACGGCATTCTGAAAAGCCCCAAAACCATTATTTTTCACGGCACTGGCGGTCTGAAAAGCGCCGAAACCCGAATCCTTGCCTCCATTTGTTGAATTGGAGAAATTAGACGAACCCATTGGCGTGTTCTTCGAATTCTTCGATCCGAAATCAACCAAGGAACCAAAAGGATCGCCTTTTTTCGAATTCATGGAAGATCCCATCGATCCAGCTGCCGATTTCATCGGCTGGCCTCCGCCCATCGACGGGTAGGCCCCGAGATTCTCCGCAGATCCCCAGCTGGATTTCATCTTATTCGAGTTGTCGGATGATCCAGATGCGGTCTTGGGAAGCGAATCCGCTAGGTTCCCCGTGGAGAAAGAATTCTTCACAGACTTGAGAGGCGCGTTGCTGGAGCTCTTCCCGCCGAGGGCGGGGCCGAGGAGATCAGAGAAGAGGTTAGGGTTGGAATTGGGGATCCCAACGCGGGAGGACGGCTGAGGTGGCGCGGCGGAGGCCCAGCTCTTGCCGAAGATGTCGCCGACCATGGAAGCATGGTTGGGAAGATCAGATCTCGAGGATGGCGGAGCCGGCTGATGGATCCACGAGGGTTTACCGGGCTGGTAAGGGGAGACGGCGGGGCCGGCGGCGGAGGTTCCGGGCATGGAATCGCGGAGGGGCTTGGAGGCGGCGGAGCGGGAGCCGGCGGCGAGGCCGAAGTCGAACTGGTAGTTGTTCAAGGAGCCGGCGTCATCGCGGGCGGAGGAGCCGCGCTGGGAGGAGTTCATAGCTCGGGGGAGATCTGGATCTGGACGATGATCGATCGGAGGCGAAGACGAAGAATTAGGAGGAAGAGAGAAATGTTGTCTTTTCAAATGATTTTCTTGGAAATTTGTTGGCAAAAAGGAGCCGGCTTCAACGGAAATGTGTATTTTGGATGGAAAATTCTTAATACTCCTGAACTAGTTTTTATATCCGGTTCAGCCCACTTATCTTTTTCTTGATCAAAACAGTCCTTTTTTAGGGGTTAAATTACATATCATTCCTTAAAATTTTATTAAATTATATATATATATTTATTTAAAATTTTAAAAAATTACATATAATTTTTTAAAATTTTATTAAATTATATATTTCTCTTTAAAATTTTAAAAATTTTCATCTCAAAATTTTAAAAATTATAATTTTTTAATTACCTGATATATTAAAAAAATTTGAATGCAAATTTATGATTAAAATCAATAATATTTAGAAAATATATATTGTTTTGATATCATTTAAATTGAAATGAAAAAAATAAAAATACTTCCAATCATGTGTAAATTAATGAATGAAGAATATGAGTAAAAAACAACTCCAGATTTGGTTCATATCAGGCCTCACATATAACCTAAATTAAACCTTATTTTAATTAAGATTGAGTTGGAACGAGTTTAAATAAGGTCATAACAAAATTAGTATTCTGTATCTTGAATTTAAATTTAATTTGAAATCGAACTGAATTATGTTTAAACTAAACTAAGAAAAAAATAGTTATTTTATATTTTAAATTAAAATTTTATATAAAATAAACTCTTCAACTGAATAAAAGATAATTTTTTATAATAATAACCTAATTATCAAAGTCTTTTTCAATTAAGTCAAAAGTATTTTTATTTTTTTTTATTTTAGTTTAAATGATATTAAACGATAAATCTTCTCCAAATATTTCTAATTCTATATATACCCGATAAAATTTTTACAATATATCTAGTAATAAAAATATTTAAATTTTAAATTTAGAAAAAAAAATAATTTGAAAAAATTTTGAGAAATTATATGTAATTTTTAAAATTTTAAGCATAAATATATAATTTAGTAAGATTTTAAGGAGTCATATATAATTTTTTTTAATTTGGAAGAAAAATATGTAAGTTAAATAAAATCTCAAAGAGTTATATGTAATTTATTTATTATTTTTTTTTGACTTTGTGACCCCTTAGTACATATGACGCCTTTTAAATACTGAAAGTTTCCGTTTTACCTACTTTCAAGGGACACGTTTAAAAAAAAATGGCAAACACCAAGGCCGTGTTTGGTTTGAGATCAGAATCAGGATTAACTTATTTTAAAATTATAATATTTTCTTATAAAATTAATATTACTTATTTTACACTATTATTATAAAAAATTAAATAGTTTTTCAAACTTTAAATTATTGAAGTATTAATTTTGATAAAAAGATATTAACTTATAAAAGTGATTCACTAGTCTTTATTCTGATTCTGATTCTGATCTCGAACCAAACGATACCCAAAGTTTCATCTTCTACTTTAATAGCCTTGGTCGTCTTTCTCTTTTCTCTCAAATTTGATCATCTTCTGTTCCATATTTGGCGATTGGCTCTCCCCTGTGATAATTTTGTCTCTATTTCAATTGATTATGACATTTTGTTCTTCTACATTAATTTTATTGTAATTACCATCTGACTGTTACTATCTCCACTAGACTATTGTAATTTTTCAGACTTTTTCATCGGTATATTGCGATTTTTGATTGTAATTGATCAACAGTGAGACATTGTTATGAGAACTTGTGCAAGAATCTGTTATGATCATTTGATCCATGATAAAACTACATAAAATAAGTTTGAATACTTAATCATGGTGCCAAACTTGTTGTGCAGGTCCTCAATGTGAGGATCTTTGACTCGATCTAAACACAGAAAATGAGTTCCAGTGAGTTGGATCAATAAATTAATGTTAGATCAAAGCTAACTCCAACAATAATACAACCAGATTGAAACACAGATTACAAATACATGCTGACAAACAATGACATGTCCCTTTCTTCCTTTTCCGAATTCTGACAAAAAATGGGTGTAGGTTTTCACTCAGGCCATAATTCACATCGATAGACATGAGAGGTTAGCTCACAATCCACGCCAATATAAATGGGAGGTCCAAAATGTCAATCATTCCTTTGAAAATGTAGATAATACTTTGTTACCTTCATCCTTCACAGAATGAGCAGTTTTTAACCTTCCAATCCAGATAAAATTACCAGTGGACATGTTCTTTATACAAGTCTACTGAAACATCTATTCAGAGAATTCAGCCCCGGAAATTGTACACCAATGCATCAATATGATGTCAAAATATATAGCAATGGTGTAAATACTTGAAAACCATTTTTTTTTTCACAGAAACTTGAGCCAGCACTCCATCTCTGCAAATGAAACTCCACTCTAGATTCCAGCATTACAATTTACAACTTCTACTAAATTGTGAAAAGAAGGGATTCACACAACAAATAGCTTGGACCACCCTGAATAATTTTATGGTTAAAAAGCAGAGAATATAGCAAAAGTTGTCCAACCAAGCAGCCTCTACACTACTCAGAATAGTGAAATCTGAAATGGTGATGGTGGATGAGACCCTCAATAAATTTATCAAAACCACTATGACGTATGTACATGATCAATCGATACACTGCTCTTCACACAACGATTCTGTTATGAAAAACCCTACACAGAGCCCTGATGTGCTACCACTATTACAAATGCATGATGTATATACATGATCAATAGATACACAGCTCTTCAACAACCACTCTGTTATGAACAAACCCTGCACAGAGCCTTGATGTGCTACCACTATTATAAATGCATTCGTTTAGCACGGATGGCTAAACAGACAACCTAATATAGGGCCCAATCTCATTCTCACAAAAACCACCCAACTCATTGGCCCTTTCTGCTCTGTCCCTCTTTATCCAGAATACTGACAACATCAATAACTTCGTAAAAATGATGTTGCACCTAAAATCAGGTAACATAACACTATTCTTGTTGCATGAACCTCTTGGTTGGTACAGCCGATGTCTCTAAGAATAGCCTAGCCTCGGTTTGTTCCTAAAATCTGTGGGCATAACTTTTATTACTGGCAATTCTTAGAGAAAATAACAGAAAAAACAAAATGGTCTTTTCCACTGTAGAATTTCACCAAATGCTAAGCACAAAAAGCAACTTTGATAATCAACTAAAGAAAATGAGGATGAATATAGCCCCTCCAAAAATCCTATGATTCAACATCAAAGCTATAAAAAAAATAGAGAAGATCACTCTGTTAGTAACCACTTGATGATCACCCATTAAGTACATCAGCCAAGACCAGATGGTCTCACACAATTATGTTGTCCCTAAAGTAAGCAAGTTCAGCAGGAACAAAGCTGTCTAACTGGCAAAATAACCAAAAAGCTAAAAGGAAAAGCTGAATGGCAGGTCAATTCAGAAAAGAAAAAAAAGCAAGGGGCAGGGATCAACAAGTCATTGACGGAACTCCACCAACGCAGTTATCCCTGATTGAGACCATGAAAGACAAACAACAGCATATAACATCAACGCATTCAGCTAAAACGGCTCAAACTAAGTGGCCTCTGATTGCAAGAATCATGAGGAAATATGAATTCTAGATCCAGGAGGAAATACCTGACAAGCTTTACTTTTAAAAATGCCAAAAAAGCCTGAAAATGAAAGATCCTTAACTTTACATCATCCAGACAACAGAACCAACCACAGAAAACAAGAAGGATCTCAACATACACAAGACATCAGAAGATCTACTTCCCACAGAAAGCCACTAAATCTTGCAGGCTACACAGAACAAACACTCACATCAACATTCTTCAGATTAACAAATTTTAACAAACCTTAGTTCCCTTCTCTTGACGGACCAGTCTGGTATACTTGCTGCAGATTTTGTGCCATTTGCGGACCACCACTCTGCAGAGGCTCTCTTCTCTCAACCTGCATTGTCTCCCGCCGCCGATCATATCGTGGACGAGGCCTGCTCCTCGTCTGCTGCCTTTCACTGAAGCGGAACTGTGGCCTATGGATCACCTTACCATCAATAAACAGATCCCCTATTATGTTTTCACAGCAAAAAAAATAAGTCAAGCTTTCATCAGTAAATGTATTGCCCAAATCTTATCAAGTACAAAAATCATTGGAAAAACACAAGAACCTCCATAGTCTTTGTTGGGCACATCGAGGTACGAATCCGGTAGCACCCAAAGAACTCCAGGCAATCCTGCAACATCAAAACAATGACAAAATCCATCAAAATAAAATTTTGCTCAATAATAAGCAACCAAAACAACCAAATACCTTTAACTTTGTACGAAAGCTCCTCCGATATTAACGCACCAAATCCAGTATAAGTCGTAGTGCAAACCGAGTAAATCTTCTTCTTCGCCTCCTCCTCACTAGCAATCCACAAGCCAAAACACATCAAAATCCACAAAACCCAAAAAGGATCAAATTAGTCCCTTACCTCCCAACGACAGCGGCTAGGGTCTTGACATAGGCGGCGATCATCTCATCCTCGGAGGGCTTGGGGTCCTCAGGAAACTCCATTACGATGAGCCAGTGCTCGTAGTCGCAGCCGTCGAGTAGGATGGTCTCCTTGGGTGGGCGGCTGCTGAAGTTAGGGTTAGGATCGTTGAGCGGCGAGTAGCCGGACCCCGCTGTCGTCTTCGGCCTCGCCGGCATGCAGCGAAGGGGAAAAAGCCCGAGGGCTGACGCAGCGGGGCGTGGAAGAGCGGAGGAGTGGCGGAGGGAGCGGGAGAGGAGGGAGCAGAGCGCGCGCCGTGTAGCCGCCATTGGAGCCCAGAGTGGAGCTCGAAGAGTTTAAGGGCCGTTTGGTTGGGTGAAGGTATAGGTGAAGGTTAAGTTTAGTAAATTATTTTTATAAATTAATATTTTTTTTATTAAATTAAGGTTTTAATAATTTAAAGTTTAATAAATTATTTAATTTTATAATAATATAAAATAATAAATATTAATTTTATTAAAAAAAATTGAAACGAACTTATCCTAATTTTGATTTCAAAATAAACGGGATCTAATGACAAAGCCACGATTAAAATTAAAATTAAGGTAAAAGTTATTATTATTATTTTTGTTTGGATATTAATTTGATTAATAAAATATGTAAAAATATTATAAATTATTTTTTTGTTCAAATATGTTATTATTGTGATTTTAATATTTATTTTCATTTTACTTAATCATAATAAAAATATTATAATAATTTTTTTAAAAAATTAAATATTATAAAATATTAGTATATTTTTTTTATTATATTCAATTGTTAGTCTCGCCATCAATAAATTAATTTTAATACTAGTTGGTTATAAAAAAAAAATAAACGTTCAAACTTTTGAGAGATTTTCTATGGATCAAAATCAAAACCAAATCGAATGAAGCGATCAAGTGAGATCTTCGCTACTCAAATCTATTTTACCAGAGCCAAACAGTAGAAGTGAAGCCGCTAGTCCAAGGGTGTGCATTCAACACCGATCAAACTGAATCGAAATAATGTGTTCGCTTCTGTGAATTGGTTAGTTCGATTCGGTTTAAAATTATGTAAAAATTTGATTTTTTTTTCAATTGGGTTAATTATGTATAAGTACTTAAAGTATTACCATATTATATATTTTCTTCTAAATCTTAAGAAGTTTATATTATTTTTAGGTTATTTATTTATTATAAATTTTTTTTAAATTTGAGTTTTTACTAAATCCAAATTCACAAAATATTTCGTCAAATGGTGCTTAAAGTTTTATAAAATATTCAAAATATCTTAGATTAAAGGGTCAAATGCAACAACTCCTTCAATCTTGCAAAATTATATATATGTATATATTTTTAAAATTTAAAAAATTATATATAACACTTTCAAATTTATTTAAATTACATATTAATTCTTTAAACTTGAATAATCATATATTTTTCATTGAGTTATTGGATATATTAAAAAAATCTCATTAGGTGTAAATTTATTATTAAAATTAGAAATATTCAATATATATCATTTGACATCATTTAAATTAAAGTGAAATGACAAAGATAATCCTAAATTGATAAAGGTGGCACACTAGAGAACACGAAAAAGGAATCCTAAATTTGGTTTATGTTGGACCACAAATTTGATGTATATTAAGTCCTACTTCTAATTTAAATTTGATCAAAACATGTTTAAACCATAGTAGAGACAAAAACTATAATTTACATATTAGATTAAAATTTAATAATTTTAATTTGAGATAAGTTGAAACAAGTTTAAATCATACCAAAAGAAAATTGTCATTTTATATTTTGAGTTAAAATATAATATGAGATAAATCTCTCAACTAAACAAATTTTTTTTTTTACAATAACGACTAAACCACCAAGCTCTCCTCTAATCAGGTCAAAAATATTTTCATATTTTCACTTCAGTTTAAGCAATGTTATATATTTTTAAAATAATTTTATTCTAACAAAAAATCTATACATGATGATATTTTTGCAGTATATCCAATAACCAAAAGAAAAATATGTGATTTCTTGAGTTTGGAGGAGAAATATACAATTTGACAAAATTTCAAAAAATTATGGGTAATTTTTAAAATTTCAAGAAGAAATATATAATTTGTCAAGATTTTAATGAGTTATATGCAATTGTGAAATTATATATTTTTCTTTCAAATTTTAAAATTCATATTACCTTTTAGGTTATCTATTTTATTTTAAAAATTTTCTTAACTAGAATTTTTACCATGTCCAAAATATTCACAAAAATATTTCGTCACATGGTGCTTAGGATTTTGTAAAATATTCAAAATACTCATAGATTAAATTATAGTACGATAAGTCAAAGCTAAGATTAAACAAGGTCTTGGAGCTGATGTCTTGTTTGTTTTGAGCGAGTCTTCGGAGCAGTTGGAGATCATTTTGAACCTATAAATATATTGAAAGATTTTTTTGAGTTTCAACTATGCATTCATGGCGTTTTGGAGTTTTGATAAAATTTTTTGTTAGAATTTAGTTAATAATTCTAGTGAGAAATCTTAATCCTATTTTATATTTTTCTCATTTTTTTGATCTCAAATGCGACTTAAAAGAGTGCAAATCATGGTGGAGTGTTGATGATATATCAAAGTTATTCTTTCGAGTTGGTCAACTGAATTGTTCATGCAAGTCGAACCATCAACTATGGGCGAGCGAAGGATGGATCTAGTTCTACCTCTTGAGTTAACTGGATCTTGGTGAGTGTGTAGGAAGCCACAACGAGATGACACATCAAACTCGAGAAACTCAATATATAAATGCTATTAAGTTATCTTGAAGGCATCAAGTATTTTTTTAACCTGTGAGTTAATCTTGGGGGATTTAAGATTCGTAGTGAGGATAATGTCACAAAATTGGACGAGTATCTTGACTGAGATTAGGAAGTCAGATCCACTAAAATTTTCAGATTCATTATAAATAGGAAAACGTGCAACGAAAGAAAACACTTATACTCAATTCTCTTCTCTTTCACTTTTAGTTAACAATGATTGACTTAGACATCGGAGCGACCGTCACTGTAGAGCTCCCAATGGTCTTCTCCATGATTCTCTTTTCTTACACATCAATAAGATGAATAGGTCTAGAAAATCAAGAACTCAAGGAGTCTTCGGAACCAAAGCTAATGGTGAACTAGGATGATGTCATTAAGATCCTTTATGCCTTACTATCGTTGACCTAGAAGATTTTTGGTGGTCCTCAGCCATGCCTCTGAAGGTTGTAAGAGCATTTTACTACAAAAATCAATCTAGAGGTAGATAAAACTAGCACCTGTTGAATCCCACAACTCCTTGAGAGGATGTAGCAAACAAAATCACCAGGCTACTTTGGTTGCTCAACCACCACTACTGCTACTCCAGCTTTGAGGAAGCCTATTATCCTTAATCCCCCAAAGCGTTAACAATTAGTCTATCACACACAGTGAGTCATTAGGAGTTTCAGACGCTAACAACAATGATCTAGTAGATGACTAAGTTGCTGGGAGTATAAACACAAGCCATGAAAAATCACCTAGCTCAACAACTCTAAAATCATGCTCAAACAATGCAAAATCACTAAGCCCGCATAATATGTGCAACAATAGGCGTAGACTCAGCAAGCTCCTCTTTGCTTCAATAGATAAAAAATAGATAACACCAAATATCGAAGGTTTCGTAGAGACTATGGTCATAACATCAAGTAATACCTGCATCCTAAAAATGAGATAGAGATGCTCATCAAAGAGGGTTACCTTGGCCAATTTGTTAGACACCAAGCCCTAACTGAAGAACTCAGGACAAGAGCAAAATAGGCAAGAATCATCTCGAAAAAATCTCACCCTTGAACTCCACAATCCTTAAATAAAAATCAAATCAAGTCTAATCTGAATCAAAATTAAATTTGAACTAAATTCAAACCAAATCCTAAATGGGTCAAACTTGGTTCAAACCAAATGTTAATAGGGTCAAATTAACTAAACCCTCATCAAAATAAATTAAGTTCGAACTAAACCCTAAATAGGTCAAACCAAGTTTTAACCAAATTAAAACCAAGTCAAACCTGAATTAAAATTAAGTTCAACTAGAACCAAAACTAGGTCAAACCTAAATCAAAATAAGGTCAGACTTGAATGAGAACCAAGTTGAACCTAATCTATAATGCAATAAGGGTGCATCATGAGTCAAATCCAAAATCATTAAAGGATCAAACCCGAATCCAATAAGGGTCTAATATGGTTCAAACTCAAACATAATAAGAGTTGACCCTAGATCCAATAAGAACCAAATAAGGATTGAATCCAAAATTTATTAAAGATCCAACAAAAATCTATTAAGCGTTGGATTCAATATCCGTTATAGATTCAATAATAACTCAATAAGGGTTGAATGCAAGATTCATTAAAAATCCAATAAGAACCCAACAAGGATTAAATTCAAAATCCATTAAAGATCCAATAAAAATCTAACAAGAGTAGGATCTAAAATCCAATAAGAATCCAATAAAGGTTGGGTTTAAGATTCAATAAAAATCTAATAATAACCCAATGAAAGTTAAAACTAAGATTCATCAAGAATCCAACAAGAATCCAATAAAGGTCGAACCAAGATCTAATAAGGATCAAATCCAAGGTTTGATAGAAATCCATTTAACATACCAAACTGACTCAAATCAAATCAAACTAGACCTAAATTAAAATTAAGTCTAAATATCAAATTGAATTAAACCAAATTTGAATCAAAACTAAGTCTGAATATCAAATTAAATCAAATAAGACTAGAAAAAATAAAGTCTAAACATCGAAATTAATCTAATCAGATTTGAACCAAAAGTAAGTCTAAGCATCAAATCAAACCAAATTAGGCATGAACCAAAACTAAGTCTAAATTGAATCAAGCTTAAATCAAGTAGAGTTAGTTGATAACAAGTATAAAGTTATCAATAATACCTCAAATCTAATTGATAATAAACTTAGAGAAGTCATCAATTGTTAAATCAAAGATGGTTAGCATAGGTTAAGGTTGCTAACTATTCTTTCAAATCAAAATTGAAATAAAGAAGGGTTTAGTTGGTCAGTAAGTCAGTGAAAATTGCATTTGAAGAAAGTTCTTCAATACAAGCATAAAGCTATCAATGATATTTCAAATCTAATAAGCAACAAGTTATAAAGCCATCAATTATCAAATCAATAATGATTAGCATAAGTTAAAGTTACTAATATTCTTTCAAATCAAATTGAATTAAGATAGGCTTGCACTTGGTTAGTCAATAAGCCAAATGCCATATTCAAAAGAAGTTAACCATCAACAACAGTTCAAATTTCACCTATATAAGCACAAAGTTGTCAATAATGCTTCAAATTCAATCAGCAATAAACTCAAAGGTCGTCAATTATTAAATTAAAAATGAGATAAGTATTCTTTTAAGTCAAAAATCAAAAGAAGTTAATCGACAACTAGCAAAAAGTCGTCAAGACAGTCAGTCACACCCTAAAATCAAGCAAAGTTTTAGCACCAACCAAGGATCAAACCAAATATCTAATTAAGCCAAACAAGTTACAACGAATCCATCTATCACATTGTTCCCAATCAGGTCTATGAGAGTGGGATAACATTGAGCGCCAAGCCTTTCACATTCCCTTTCTCATTATGAATTTAAATTTTTTTAATTGTAAAGTGAGGAAATACTCTTACATAAGCTATGTAAGTCTTAAATGAATTAAATCATTCTTTTCTTTCTTCAAGTCTCTATCTTATTAGTTAGATTTTTTACTTTAGGATATTCTTAATAACTATTAGTGTAATTAACAATAGGAAGATTTCTTACTTTAGGAGATTCTTAATAATTATTAGTGTAATTAACAATAGGAACTTATGCTTATTGGAAGTCATATTTTCACAATTCCTAATTGCTCTCTCAAACCCATCCAAATCTCATTTGTTGCTTCAAAATTACTTCTCAGGAGCCTATAGCTATCCTAGGTGGTCGATCACAATTTCACAACTATTACTATTTTGATGGCCAACAACATTACTAAGATCACCCTTTTAATAATTCTCTTCTTATAATTCTCCTCCAACGTCATAGACCATAGGTGGAGAAAATGAAAAATTATTTGGTAGTTCATCACAAACAACTTGTGGCTTCTCTATTGGCTCTCCCAAATCTTTGATGATTTGGTCTTGAAAAAAAAATAATATCTTAGCTTCTCACAATTATCCTCTTTTCAAGATCCCACAAATGGTACTAAACTCATCATCGACAAAACCCACAAACAAAAAATGGTGATATTTTCTCATCAAACGTGGCTCTACTTTTTTTTTCAAAATTTAAAGAAATGCCTTGCATATGAACACCTTTAAGTGGGAATAAGACACATCCTTCCTTATCCAAATCCTCTCCGGGCTATCACCATCCAATAAAAAATGATGGAGATTGGTTGATCAAATAAACGATCACCCAAACCACTTCTCCCCAAAATGACTTGGGCAACTTGGACATGAATAACATACTCTAAACCTTTTGAACAATAGTCTAATTCATCCTCTTGATGACACCATTATGTTGAGGGGTACGTGAAGCCATCTTCTAATGTTGAATACCATGCTTCTTGCAGTAGAACTCAAATGCCTTTGAGGTGTACTCTCCTCCATTATCAATGTGGAGATAGTTAAAGAGCTTTCTTATTTTCCTTTCTACCTTAACATTAGAGTTAAAAGAAGTCAAACACTTTATTTTCGAATTTAATCACATAAACCTAAATGTTCTTAGATGCATTATCAATGATGTGAGAATATGAAATTTCACCAAGAGTTTCACCTCAAGAGGACCACATATATCAGAACAAACAAGTTCTAAGAGATCTCTATTTTTCTTTGACACAACACTAGCAAAGAAAACTCTATGATACTTGCCAAAGATGCAATGTTCAAAAGATCTCAAAGATACAGCTTTGAGATTTAGTAGAATACCCTTCTATGCTAGAATTTGCATGCCTTTCTCATTCATGTGACCAAGCCTTTTATGCCATAAATTTGGAGAAGAATTATCAATCACCAAAATCACCTTGACAATAAGAACTTGGGAAGTTATTTTATACAATGAACGACACTTCTTGACTCTTGTCACAACTAGCAAGCCTTTGGTAAGCTTCCAAACACACTTATCAAAATGAGAATCATAAGCCTTCATCATCCAAGTAACCCGATGAGATAACATTAAGACAAAGATTTGACACATGTCTAACATCATGGAGCACAAGCTTTAAACTAAAGTCGGTGTTGATACATACATCTCATTTCTCAACAACTTGGGAAAAACAACTATTTTCCATCTTCACCATATTAAAACTTCCCATTTTGTAAGATGTGAAAAAATGTTCACATGGAGTCACATGAAGGAGGATCAACAATCCATTCAACATTCAAAAAAGATGTAACATTGATGAATTTATTACAATAATAATCAATAATACTCTATCACTATTGAGTGTCACAATGGAAAAACCCATACTTTCTTCTTTGCCTTTGTCCTTAATCTTCTTTTAAAACTTTGGACAATTGCTTCTAATACACCCCTTCTGCTTGCAATAAAATAAGTAAAATTTTTTTTTTGGACTTGGACTTACATCTTGACTTAGAGCGATCACCATGCTTTTTAACTTTGAACCTTCCCTCATTTTTTGAAACCAGAGCTTGTGAAGTAAAAGATTCATTAGTTTTTCTTCTATTCTCATTATTGAACGAATTGCTTGTAATATGGTTTATAGAAACCACCTCATCAAGAGTCAAATTATTAAAAGAAATTACCAAAATCTCCCATGAATATGACAAAAAAAACCAACAACAATGCTTAAAATTTATCTTCTATTGTCATCTTCATAGAAGAAAATTAATTGATGATGCTTTGAACCTTATTGAAGTGGTTGCAAATGCAACCCTAATCCTTATATTCTGAGTTGACCAACTTTTTAATCGAAAATACTTTGTTCCATATAAATCACACAATTTTTTCCACAAACACTTCGTGAGCATCTTATTTGCACTATAACGAAACACAATATCATCAAGTCATTGATAAATGATATTGATAGCCTTCCTATTTTGCTTTTTTCACTCATCGTCCAATATGTCCCTTGGCTTATCTCGCTCAATTGGCGGATACAAGTCTTAGATCCTCCATCATTAGCTTTCAAAAAACCCAATTTTTTCATTAAGTGAGATTATTCTACTAGTGTCATTTAGATCCATCTTAATCTAGCACAAACACAACCAAGCAACTATAAGCTATGATACAACTTCTTGGAGGAAATTAATTAATGACGACTCACTAAGTGAATTCCCCTGCATGCAAGATAAGATGAACTACATCAAATAGAGAGTAATGCAAAATAAATCACCAATGGAATGAATTAAAATAATCACCAATCAATAAGAGAAAGCACATCAAAGATTACATTAAAACCCCTTCAACAATGAGGATAGAAAATTAGGGATCAAACACCAAATGATCTCTACTACAAATACCAAAATTACATGGTTTTCTTTAGCTAACTAAAGGCATATATCTATCAAGAGTATAAATTTTTTAGATTACTTCCAAACTACCACAAATAATCTCCACAAATAAGAGACCGATGGTAGATACCAAGAAAAATAATAAGACCTTTCACCTTCCACACATGATGCTAGTGCATCAAAAATGCATATATTGGAGTTATAAGAACACTTTATAGTAAAATTGAAACTCATCAACTTGAAGATGAAAATTTCTCAATCAACCCACCAAATAAAAATGACAATGGGTATTTCTTCTTCATTTTCTTCTATACATTGAGATGGAGAAATTAAAGTTCTCAGAAATTAGCTCAAAGCCTCTAACATTATACTCATATACCATCTTTTATGTAAAGATCATGTTAAACTTATATGTTAATGACAAGTGGTAACACCTAACCATCTTTGTTATGTTGCCTGACTTTTGGCCTCGGCTTTATGGAGAGATTGCAGCCAACTTGTGCGTCAAGAAGTGTGTCGGCCTTTACATGTCACAAAGAGATAGAAATATGGGTAGTTGTTTTGTGTTGCTTTGGAGTCTAAGATTAAGCTTCAACGTACAACTGTCACAAAAGTATGAACTATGTTGTACATGGAAGCCAGATCTTTCCAAGACTGTGCACCCGAAGGTGTGAGACTATCTTGGCAACCACCATCAGAAATGTTATTTCATTCATGTAGCAACCAACAATTGAAAGTCCACAGCTTTTGGTCCTTTACAGACTGTGTGAACAAATCAAGACCCTACTGTTGCCACCATATCGATTAAGGGGTCTGATTTGTCTACTTTGCCTTAATGTGTTTTTGTTTATTGCCATTTCTAGCAAAGCCATGTGCCTTCTACTTTCTCACAATAAAAGTTTTAAATGTTTTTCGAGAGGTATTTCCTGTTTTGAATCTCGTTTCATATTGGATTGTTATTTACATGTTAATTGGAAGCCCATTATTTATATTAGATGGCCATTACGCATTTTAGGCGGTAATTTATCTCATTTAAAGGAGAGCATTCAGTCAGTCTCGTCATCGAGTTTATTTTCGAAGCAAACCAAAATTTTCGTAATCGAACCTGTTGTAGAACACAACCAAACCGGAAAACTTGACTTCCTATGTATAAAAAAAAATAAATTTGTTGATGGCGCCTAATTCATTACCAAATTCCGTTTGGGAGTTTACATAAGATTTTGATATGCTAAATCACCTTTCCATCACCTTGCATCTAAAGAAAATTTAAAAAAATACGGTCAGGAGCTCTTCAACGACGATTGTTTTGACTTTCAAATTAGTTGAGTCTTCAATATTAAGTGTGATGTAAGAATTTTAACACTAATTCTCACCTTTTAACAGCTCAATTTTTTATAATATATCCTGATATTTAATATATTAGTATCTCATAATTTGAGTTAATCACCTTGTTAGATTTCTTATAATGGATAATTGTCAATTACAGATTTTTTGAGATTATTTTTTTGAAATAACGATAAATCAGATCTTATCATTATTTTATATTTAATTATGAGTCGACCAAGACATTCGAACTTATTTATAATCTTAAACAAATTTTTTATTAAATTATGGGCCAACGTATGAGTCTGTTATTAAATCAAAATTACCAAGGTTACTGCTCTATTAGATTTTTAGTTTGGAGATATCAACTCTATCATCCAACTATTAACTTGGTGCGGATAATTTCTCAACTCAAAAAGTCTATCCTAATCAATTTTACTTTGAGGGTCATCCACCGGTTATCTATGTTATAATTCACTTTATAAGTTCACCGTCTGTCACATCGACTGTCGGCTTGAATTTTAAGTTATATTTACTTTGATTTTGCTGAATGATCCGGAGATACCATTAAAATTAAAATACACAAACAATAAATTAAAAACAACAATTAATTGCCAGTTTTCAGATCAGCATGTGTAAAGTTGAAAATTTCCAACGTGGTCAGACCACCGTCGGCAGAAATCCTACGGTCGACTGTGCATGTTGGGACCGAATTCAGGTTCCCTAAAGTTTGGCAGAAGTCATACCTAGCATTAATTGAGCCAAGCTGGTCTCCGCGACGCGACGGTCACTATCCTGCATTCTGTCCTGCACTGGTTCCAACGAGCCCCAGCGGGTTCGGCTCCACACGCCTCGCTACTTCCTCGAACCTGCATGCCTCTTTCCAACTCAATCTCCCTCACTTCCGTACTTCCCTCTCCGCGCCGCTCAGGCGCCTTCGGCTCCAATCGCCATGCCTGATCTGACCAAAAACGGGCCAGATTCCTTCTAGGCCCGCCGAACATTTGAGCAACGGCTGAGATACAGTCGTGGACGAACAACTTCAACAGTGAAACGTGTCACGACAAGGAAGCTTCGCGGGGAGAAACTGTTCACGTGCAAGCACACGCACATCAATGAAGCTTCCCGGGAATACGCATACCGTTCTAACCCACCGTGTCGATATTTTCTTGAAACTTCATATGCAACAAGCTTATATGCCGTTGATATTGCCTGAAACGTAGCAGACATCTTGATTTATGGATCTCGAGGCGATTGAGCGACGGATGAGAGTGTCCTACGTTTGGTATGTGTCATTCGAGAGAAAACAATGGCGAAGCGGGTAAAAAAGCCGAGAGACCGAATGTCCGCGGCACGACTGACGAGGTGTGTGGCGATTGGAGGCGGGCCCCTTTAGTTTTCCGACACTACCCCTGCCGAGGATTTTTGCCAAAAACTCTCACTTTTTGTTTGAAATTACAAAGCATGCTCGGTTTTCCACATTTTAATGGCTCCGATGAATAGACCAACGGTTTCAACACCAAAGCCATCTCATCTGCACCGCATCTTTGGTGAATATACTCTACCTTAGATTCCTCGAATTCAAGGGTGAGCAGTTCGGTTACTTGGCCTCAGTTGAAGAACAAATGATTCATTAGAAAAGTCTAAAGATGCAAGTAAGAAACCTTTTTTTTTTTTAATACCTTGAGATAACTTCTTTTTCTTTTTTAATTTTTTTCTATGAAAAAGGGACAACTTAATTATTGAAATAGCCCTCTTGAGCGAGACTGAGCCTTCCTAACTCTCTTTTCTATCAGAAATTGACAAGTTGTGCGGATCTCTAAGGCCTATCAATTTTATAAAATTTTAAAATTCTTAAATTTTTTAATTTTGAAAATTATAAAATTTAGTATTTGTCGTACAGAATTTTAAAATTTTAAAATTTTCAAATTTCAATAATTATAAAATTTATTAATTCTTCAAAATTAGTTAGACTTTAAATTTTTGGATTTTAAAATTTAATATGAATTGAAAGGTCCGAATAATCTGTTGTGGAAAATATCGATGTCTACCTCAATTCACGATATAGAGGAAGAATAGAAAAGAGGAAAAGATAGCACACAAGAGATATATGTGGGAAAGACGACTCAGATAATATTGTATTGATGAGAAGAGGAAGAGAAGATTACAACGATGGAGACGAAACTCCAATATCACCAACTCTCACAAAAGACTAAGTAGCCTAACCGTTACAAGACGTATTGAGAGTATTAATCTATATCTCTCACTCTCACTCTCTTGAAACCTTTACATCAATGGTGTATTTATAGATGTGGCCTAATGATATTTGAGTCAAAGTAGAAGACTGACTCAAATAAGACTTCTACTAATTTAAGACTTCTAGTAGAAGATAAATCTAAATAAGAATTAGGCCCATTAAATAATTTTCTAATATAATTAAGACTATCCGGAAAATCCGGATTCGAGACACCATAAAGCCCACAATCTCCACCTTGGCTCGAATCATCTTATTCTCTGAATTTAAATCTTCAATAGATGTCTTTGTCATTACCTCCTGTGATAGGATCAACGACTTTGGATATTGATCAAGTCCAAATAGAGCTTGAACTTATCAATCGGAATCACCTTCGTTAACATATCTGCAGGATTTCTTGAAGTATGAATCTTTTGTAAAGAAATCTCGCCGTATTCAATAATATCCCGAATAAAATGAAATCGGACATCTATGTGCTTTGATCTGGCGTGGTACATTTGGTTCTTTACAAGGTGTATGACACTCTGACTGTCGCAAAAAATAGGAAGAATATGTTGAAAAAAACTAATTTCATTTGCCAAACCTTTTAGCCATAGAGCTTCTTTGACGGCTTCTGTAGCTGCCATATACTCAGACTCTATTGTAGATAATGCTACAGTTGACTATAAGGTACATCTCCAACTAATAGGTCCTTCACAAAGAGTGAAAAGATAACCAGTGAGGAATCGACGTCGATCAAGGTCTCCAGCATAGTCTGAATCGACATAGCCAATAATTTTGGCCTCTTGCACTGTGTTCCTGTCAAAACATAAACCAATATTAAGAGTACATTTGATATATCTTAATACCCATTTCATGGCCTGCCAATGCTCTTTTTTTGGATTTGTCATGTAACGACTGACAACGCTGACTGCTTGTGCAATATCAGGTCTTGTGCATACCATAACATATATTAGACTTCCAACAGCACTTGAAAATGGGATGTTCTCCATATATGCATGCTCTTCATCTGTAGAAGGACATTGTTGAGCTGAAAGCTTGAAGTGAGATGCCAAAGGAGTACTGACGGATTTTGAATCCTGCATTTGAAAACGAGAAATAATCTTCTCGAGATATTTGCTCTGTTTGAGTCATAATTTTCCATGCTTTCGATCTCGATCAATCTCCATACCGAGAATCTTCCTTGCAACACCTAAATCTTTCATCTCAAATTCCTTTTTCATTTTAAACTTTAAATCATTCAGTAGAGATATGTCTTGAGTAGCGATAAGTATATCATCAACATAAAGAAGCAATATAATAAATGAGTTATTGGCATGCATCTTAAAATAAACACAGCAATCATATTTGCAGTGGATGAAATCTTGACCCAGCATAAAACTATCAAACCTTTTATACCATTGCCTTGGAGACTGTTTCAAACCATAAAGTGATTTGTTCAATTTGCAAACAAAATTTTCTTTGCCTTCTTGGATGAACCCTTCAGGCTGTTGCATAAAAATTTATTGTTCTAATTCTCCATGCTGAAAGGCAGTTTTGACATCAAGCTATTCTAACTCAAGATTATGAAAAGCAACTAAAGCAAGTAGAAAACGAATAGATGTGTGTTTAACCACAAGAGAGAAAATTTCATTAAAGTCAACACCCTCCTTTTGTGAATACCCTTTTGCAACTAAACGAGCCTTGAATTTAACACCATCTATTTCAGAGAAATCCTCTTTCTTTCGAAATACCCACTTGCAACCAATTGCTCTTTTACCTTTTGGTAATTTCACCAGATCCCAAGTATGGTTCTTTTGAAGGGAATCCATCTCTTCATTCATAGCAGCTTGCCACTGAGAAGAATTCTTATCCTACACTGCTTCTTTATAGGAAGAAGGATCACCATTGTCAGTAATTAAAGCAAAAGCTACCATATCTTCAAAACCATATCTTTCAGGTGGCTTTATTTTTCTTTGAGATCTTCGAAGTGGAGTCTTTTCAGAAACTTGATTCTTAGAATTTTCTTGAGAGTTTGGCATACCCTGAATATCTTCTTCTGAAGGAACTACATGCTCCACCTCCACTTGCATTATATCATTGGGATCTTTCTTCAGAGATTTTAGCATAACACTTTCATCAAATACTATGTCTCTCTCAATAATTATATTTGAAATAGTAGGATCCCACAAACGATAGCCTTTGACGCCTTTGGCATAACCCAGGAAAATACACTTTTTGGAACGTGCATCTAACTTATCCTTGACAACATGCACATAAGCAGGGCAAGCAAAAATCTTTAAAGAAGAATAATTTGCAGGTTGACCAGTCCATACCTCTTCAGGAGTCTTGCAATTAATGGCTGTTTGAGGAGAGTGATTCACAATGAAGTATGCTGTATTGACTGCTTCTGCCCAAAAATCTTTATCAAGATTAGCTGTACTGAGCATACTGCGTGCTTTCTCCAATAAGGTTCTGTTCATCCTTTGTCACACCATTTTGTTGAGGTTTTCCTGCGATGGTAAAGTGGCGTTTGATGCCTTCATCTTCACAGAATTTGAGAAATTCTGTTGATTTGTACTCTCTGCCATTATCACTTCTGAGCTATTTGACTTTTCTACCAGTTCTTTTTTTAACTGCAGTTTTCCACCGTTTGAAAACAGAAAATACTTCGGCTTTGTGATGCAAAATATAAATCCACACTTTTCCGGAAAAGTCATCAATAAAACTGACAAAATAACGAGCACCGGATTTTGATGGAATAGGAGAGCACCACACATCAGAATGAATATAATCAATTAAGTCTTTAGTGAAATGAATACCGGTGTTAAACTTTACCTTGGACTGTTTACCATAGAGATAATGCTCGCAGAAATCCAATTTGCATGAGTTGAGGCCTTTCAGTAATTTTCTTTTGTTGAGCTCATTTAAATCTTACTCACTCATATGACCGAGACGCATATGCCATAAGTAGGTCATATCAGAAGAAGAGGCCTGAGAAATTACTGCTCCACCTGCAACGATTTTTTCTACTAACTCATACAAATTTTCATGCTTTAGGCCCTTCATCACTATCAATGAGCTTTTAGCAACCTTAAGAACTCCACCTTCAGCAGAATACTTATAACCAGTAGAATCCAAAGCACCCAAAGAGATCAAATTCTTTTTCAAATCAGGAACATATCTAATATCAGTAAGAGTTCTAATAATATTATCAAATATTTTAATTTTAATTGTTCCAATTCCAACAGTTTTGCATGGATTGTTATTACCCATCAAAACTAAACCACCATCATAGGACTTGTAGTCTTCAAACCAATCCTTATTAGTACACATGTGGTAAGAACAACCAGAATCAAGAATCCAAATATCATGGTAACAATCAAAATTAGAACTAATACAGAGAACGTTACCCAAATTATCATCAAAACTCCCTTCAACAACTGACACTTGTTCTTTGGCTTGCTCTTTAGATTGAGATTCTCTTTCTTTCTTTGCTTTGAACTTCCAACAATCTTTAATTGCATCTCCCATCTTCTTACAATATATGCAGTTTATTTCTTTGGATTTGGATCTAGAACGACTTGTCCTTGATCTTTCTTTGGTACGACCTCTGACAATTAATGCTTCTGAGTGTGACACATCTCCTCCAATTTTTTTCAAATATTCATTAGATAGAAGGGCAACAGAAATATCGTCAAATTTCAAATCCTTCCCATACATGAGAGTAGTTTTAAGATTCTCAAGAGAAAGAGGTAAGGATGATAATAAAATAATTGTCTTGTCTTCATCTTCAATTTTAACACCAATGCTTAACAATTGAGAGACAAGTTTATTGAAAGCATTAAGATGATCAACTATATTTGTACCTTCTGTCATTCCAAAATTGAAGAGCTTCTGCTTTAAATAAACTCGATTTGAGATAGACTTATTTATATACTATTTCTCCAGCTTTTTCCATAACTCTGAAAGTGATGTTTCATCAAGAAACGGATAGAGTACTTTATCGGTAAGACTGAGAATGATTGTGCTATGTGCGCTAGCCTTCTGATTTTCCCAGACACTTTCGATGACATCTTTAGGCTTGACGTCCTCAAATGTGTGTCTCAACCCTTATTGAGTAAGAATTGTACGAACTCTTGCTTGCCAAATAGAAAATTCTTGCTTTCCATTGAATTTATCTATATCGAACTTCGTAGTAGACATATTGAACCTAGCTCTGATGCCACTTGTTGCGGAAAATATCGATGTCCACCTCAATTCACGATATAGAGGAAGAATAAAAAAGAGGAAAAGATAGCACATAAGAGATATATGTGGGAAAGACGACTCAGAGAATATTGTATTGATGAGAAGAGGAAAAAAAGATTACAACGATGGAGACGAAACTCCAATATCACCAACTCTCACAAAAGACTAAGTAGCCTAACCGTCACAAGACGTATTGAGAGTATTAATCTATATCTCTCACTCTCACTCTCTTGAAACTCTTACATCAATGGTGTATTTATAGATGTGGCCTAATGATATTTGAGTCAAAGTAGAAGACTGACTCAAATAAGACTTCTACTAATTTAAGACTTCTAGTAGAAGATAAATCTAGATAAGGATTAGGCCCATTAAATAATTTTCTAATATAATTAAGACTATCCGAAAAATCCGGATTCGAGACACCATAAAGCCAACAATGATCAACTCTGCAATTAGTTGTCAGAATCAATAGGTGTTCAAATCGTTCATTTGAATAAAATGAAACCCTTCTTATTGGATGATCATGATACTTCCCAAAGACCAAAATTCTTGATCAATGGAGGAACAATATTACCATTTTTGTTCAAAAAGATACCAAAGTGGATGATTGACTCATTCCATACTAGAAATAATCGCAGAAAATCCTTTGATAACACGGATTTCTATTTCTCAATGATATCCCACGATTGAGATGATTGGCTGAATACCGTGAAACCATTTCATAGAAGTTCATTGATATCTTCTTTTTATAAAGCAAATTGACTTCGATTCTTGAATGATCCACATCACTTTTGGTTCTATTATAACAAAAGATTTCCTTTTTATGTGGAAAAGACCCGTTATCCATAATTATGATCTTACATATGGACAACTCCTCAATATCTTGTTCATTTGCAACAAAATAGTTTCTTTGTGCGTCGGTAAAAAAAAAACATATTTTTTTGGAGAGAGAGACTACTTCACCAATCGAGTCACAGGTATCTGATATATTCATACCTAACGATTTTCCACAAAGTGGTGACGAAACGTATAAATTGTACAAATCTTTCCATTTTCCAATTCGATCCGATCCATTCGTTCGTAGAGCTATTTATTTGATCGCAGACATTTCTGCAATACCTCTAACAGAGGAACAAATAGCCAATTTTGAAAGAACTTATTGTCAGCCTCTTTCAGATATGAATCTATCTGATTCAGAAGGGAAGAACTTGCATCAGTATCTCACTTTCAATTCAAACGTGGGTTTGATTCACACTCCATGTTCTGAGAAATATTTACCATCCGGAAAGAGGAAAAAACAGAGTCTTTGTCTAAAGAAATGCGTTGAGAAAGGGTAGATGTATAGAACCTTTCAACGAGATAGTGTTTTTTCAAATCTCTCAAAATGGAATCTGTTCCAAACATATATGCCATGGCTCCTTACTTCGATAGGGTGCAAATATCTAAATTTCACCCTCTTAGATACTTTTTCAGACCCATTGCCGATACTAAGTATAAGTAGCAGTCAAAAATTTGTATCCATTTTTCATGATATTATGCACGGATCAGATATATCATGGTCTATTCCTCAAAAAAAATTATAGGTGATTCTTCCACAACGGACTCTAATAAGTGAGATTTCGAGTAAGTGTTTACCGAATCTTCTTCTTTTGTCTGAAGAAATGATTCATTGAAATAATGAGTCACCCGTTCTATTGATATGGACACATCTGAGATCAACAAATGCTCGAGAGTTCCTCTATTCAATCCTTTTCCTTCTTCTTGTTGCTGGATATCTCGTTCGTATACATCTTCTTTTTGTTTTTCGAGCCTCTAGTGAGTTACAGACAGAGTTAGAAAAGATCAAATCTTTGATGATTCCATCATACATGATTGAGTTGCGAAAACTTCTGTGTAGGTATCCTACATTTGAACTGAATTCTTTCTAGTTAAAGAATCTATTTCTAGTTGCTCTGGAACAATTAGGAGATTCTCTGGAAGAAATACGGGGTTCTACTTCTGGTGGCAACATGCTATTGGGTGGCAGTCCCGTTTATGAGATCAAATCAATACGTTCTAAGAAGAAATATTTGAATATCAATCTCATCGATCTCATAAGTATCATACCAAATCCCATCAATCGAATCACTTTTTCGAGAAATACGAGACATTTAAGTCGTACAAGTAAAGAGATCTATTCATTACTAAGAAAAAGAAAAAATATGAACGGTGATTGGATTGATGATAAAATAGAATCCTGGGTCGCGAACAGTGATTCAATTGATGATGAAGAAAGAGAATTCTTGATTCAGTTCTCCACCTTAACGACAGAAAAAAGGCTTGATCAAATTCTATTGAGTCTGACTCATAGTGATCATTTAGCAAAGAATAACTCTGGTTATCAAATGATTGAACAACCGGGATCAATTTACTTACGATACTTAGTTGACATTCATAAAAAGTATCTAATGAATTATGAGTTCAATAGATCCTGTTTAGCAGAAAAATGGATATTCCTTGTTCATTATCAGACAATCGCTTATTCACAAACCTCGTGTGGGGCTAATAGTTTTCATTTCTCATCCCATGGAAAACCTTTTTCGCTCCGCTTAGCCCTATCCCCTTCTAGGGGTATTTTAGTGATAGGTTCTATAGGAACTGGACGGTCCTATGTGGTCAAATACCTAGCGACAAACTCCTATGTTCGTTTCATTACGGTATTTCCGAACAAGTTCCTGGATGACAAGCCTAAAGGTTATCTTATTGATGATATCAATATTGATGATAGTAACGATATTGATGATAACCTTGATTTGGAGCTACTAATTATGACGAATGTGCTAACTATGTATATGACGCCGAAAATAGACCAATTTGATATCACCCTTCAATTCGAATTAGCAAAAGCAATGTCTCCTTGCATAATATGGATTCCAAACATTCATGATCTGTATGTAAATGAGTCGAATTACTTACCCCTCGGTCTATTAGAGAACTATCTCTCCAGGGATTGTGAAAGATGTTCTACTAGAAATATTCTTGTTATTGCTTCATCTTATATTCCCAAAAAAGTGGATCCCGCTCTAATAGCTCTGAATAAATTAAATACATGCATTAAGATACGAAGGCTTCTTATTCCACAACAACGAAAGCACTTTTTCATTCTTTCATATACTAGAGGATTTCGTTTGGAAAAGAAAATGTTCCATACCAAAGGATTCGAGTCCATAACCATGGGTTACAATGCACGAGATCTTGTAGCACTTATCAATGAGGCCTTATCAATTAGTATTACACAAAGGAAATCAATTATAGAAACTAATACAATTAGATCAGCTCTTCATAGACAGACTTGGGATTTGCGATCCCAGGTAAGATCAGTTTAGGATCATGGGATCCTTTTCTATCAGATAGGAAGGGCTGTTGCACAAAATGTACTTCTAAGTAATTGCCCCATAGATCCTATATCTATCTATATGAAGAAGAAATCACGTAAGGAAGGGGATTCTTGTTTGTACGAATGGTACTTCGAACTTGGAACGAGCATGAAGAAATTAACGATACTTCTTTATCTTTTGAGTTGTTCTGCCGGATCCGTCGCTCAAGATCTTTGGTCTTCACCCGGACCCGATGAAAAAAATTGGATCACTTCTTATGGATTCGTTGAGAATGATTTTGATCTAGTTCATGGCCTATTAGAAGTAGAAGGCGCTTGTTGGGGAGTCGCAAGAGCGTCAAACCAAATCCATATAGCGAGCCGGACACCAAACCATCCCAAAAGCTCGAGCTCATGGGATATGGGTCTTTTTTCACTATATCTATTGGACTCTATCTATCCAATATCCGATGTGGGACTAATTCATCACACCTGACATTATAACAATCTCCCCCTTCATGTGTGATTTGTCCACATCAATTTAACACTCTTACTCAAGAACTCTTTTATTTGACCACTTCCACCGTGTGACCTATGTCCTGGCCTCTAGTGCCCGCGCCCTTGCGTCAGCTTCTGGCGCCCACACTTGTGTGCTCGCCATCCTGGCGCCAACGCATGCGCCCTCTCTCCGGCCTTAAGCCGGCCTCGCGCGAGCGCCCGAGCCCTTGGGCCTGCACTCACACCCTTGCCGGCCTCGCGCCCAGTGATTGGATTGATGATAAAATAGAATCCTGGTTGCGAACAGTGATTCAATTTATGATGAAGAAAGAGAATTCTTGATTCAGTTCTCCACCTTAACGACAGAAAAAAGGATTGATCAAATTCTATTGAGTCTGACTCATAGTGATCATTTAGCAAAGAATAACTCTGGTTATCAAATGATTGAACAACCGGGATCAATTTACTTACGATACTCAGTTGACATTCATAAAAAGTATCTAATGAATTATGAGTTCAATAGATCCTGTTTAGCAGAAAAATGGATATTCCTTGTTCATTATCAGACAATCGCTTATTCACAAACCTCGTGTGGGGCTAATAGTTTTCATTTCTCATCCCATGGAAAACCTTTTTCGCTCCGCTTAGCCCTATCCCCTTCTAGGGGTATTTTAGTGATAGGTTCTATAGGAACTGGACGGTCCTATGTTGTCAAATACCTAGCGACAAACTCCTATGTTCGTTTCATTACGGTATTTCCGAACAAGTTCCTGGATGACAAGCCTAAAGGTTATCTTATTGATGATATCAATATTGATGATAGTGACGATATTGATGACAACCTTGATTTGGAGCTACTAATTATGACGAATGTGCTAACTATGTATATGACGCCGAAAATAGACCAATTTGATATCACCCTTCAATTCGAATTAGCAAAAGCAATGTCTCCTTGCATAATATGGATTCCAAACATTCATGATCTGTATGTGAATGAGTCGAATTACTCATCCCTCGGTCTATTAGAGAACTATCTCTCCAGGGATTGTGAAAGATGTTCCACTAGAAATATTCTTGTTATTGCTTCGTCTCATATTCCCAAAAAAGTGGATCCCGCTCTAATAGCTCTGAATAAATTAAATACATGCATTAGGATACGAAGGCTTCTTATTCCACAACAATGAAAGCACTTTTTCATTCTTTCATATACTAGGGGATTTCGTTTGGAAAAGAAAATGTTCCATACTAATGGATTCGAGTCCATAACCATGGATTACAATGCATGAGGTCTTGTAGCACTTATCAATGAGGCCCTATCAATTAATATTACATAGAGGAAATCAATTATAGAAACTAATACAATTATATCAGCTCTTCATAAACAAACTTGGGATTTGCGATCCCAGGTAAGATCAGTTCAGGATCATGGGATCCTTTTCTATCAGATAGGAAGGGCTGTTGCACAAAATGTACTTCTAAGTAATTGCCCCATAGATCCTATATCTATCTATATGAAGAAGAAATCACGTAAGGAAGGGGATTCTTGTTTGTACGAATGGTACTTCGAACTTGGAACGAGCATGAAGAAATTAACGATACTTCTTTATCTTTTGAGTTGTTCTGCCGGATCCGTCGCTCAAGATCTTTGGTCTTCACCCGGACTCGATGAAAAAAATTGGATCACTTCTTATGGATTCGTTGAGAATGATTTTGATCTAGTTCATGGCCTATTAGAAGTAGAAGGCGCTTGTTGGGGAGTCGCAAGAGCGTCAAACCAAATCCATATACCGAGCCGGACACCAAACCATCCCAAAAGCTCGAGCTCATGGGATATGGGTCTTTTTTCACTATATCTATTGGACTCTATCTATCCAATATCCGATGTGGGAATAATTCATCACACCGGATATTATAACAATCTCCCCCTTCATGTGTGATTTGTCCACATCAATTTAACACTCTTACTCAAGAACTCTTTTATTTGACCACTTCCACCGTGTGACCTATGTCCTCGCACTGGCCTCTAGTGCTCGCGCCCTTGCGTCAGCTTCTGGCGCCCACACTTGTGTGCTCGCCATCCTGGCGCCAACGCATGCGCCCTCTCTCCGGCCTTAAGCCGTTCTCGCGCGAGCGCCCGAGCCCTTGGTCCTACACTCACACCCTTGCCGGCCTCGCGCCCAGTGATTGGATTGATGATAAAATAGAATCCTGAGTCGCGAACAGTGATTCAATTAATGATGAAGAAAGAGAATTCTTGATTCAGTTCTCCACCTTAACGACAGAAAAAAGGATTGATCAAATTCTATTGAGTCTGACTCATAGTGATCATTTAGCAAAGAATAACTCTGGTTATCAAATGATTGAACAACCGAGATCAATTTACTTACGATACTCAGTTGACATTCATAAAAAGTATCTAATGAATTATGAGTTCAATAGATCCTGTTTAGCAGAAAAATGGATATTCCTTGTTCATTATCAGACAATCGCTTATTCACAAACCTCGTGTGGGGCTAATAGTTTTCATTTCTCATCCCATGGAAAACCTTTTTCGCTCTGCTTAGCCCTATCCCCTTCTAGGGGTATTTTAGTGATAGGTTCTATAGGAACTGGACGGTCCTATGTTGTCAAATACCTAGCGACAAACTCCTATGTTCGTTTCATTACGGTATTTCCGAACAAGTTCCTGGATGACAAGCCTAAAGGTTATCTTATTGATGATATCAATATTGATGATAGTGACGATATTGATGATAACCTTGATTTGGAGCTACTAATTATGACGAATGTGCTAACTATGTATATGACGCCGAAATAGACCAATTTGATATCACCCTTCAATTCGAATTAGCAAAAGCAATGTCTCCTTGCATAATATGGATTCCAAACATTCATGATCTGTATGTGAATGAGTCGAATTACTTATCCCTCGGTCTATTAGAGAACTATCTCTCCAGGGATTGTGAAAGATGTTCTACTAGAAATATTCTTGTTATTGCTTCATCTTATATTCCCAAAAAAGTGGATCCCGCTCTAATAGCTCTGAATAAATTAAATACATGCATTAAGATACGAAGGCTTCTTATTCCACAACAACGAAAGCACTTTTTCATTCTTTCATAAACTAGAGGATTTCGTTTGGAAAAGAAAATGTTCCATACTAACGGATTCGAGTCCATAACCATGGGTTACAATGCACGAGATCTTGTAGCACTTATCAATGAGGCCTTATCAATTAGTATTACACAAGAGGAAATCAATTATAGAAACTAATACAATTAGATCAGCTCTTCATAGACAAACTTGGGATTTGCGATCCCAGGTAAGATCGTTTAGGATCATAGGATCCTTTTCTATCAGATAGGAAGGGCTGTTGCACAAAATGTACTTCTAAGTAATTGCCCCATAGATTCTATATCTATCTATATGAAGAAGAAATCACGTAAGGAAGGGGATTCTTGTTTGTACGAATGGTACTTCGAACTTGGAACGAGCATGAAGAAATTAACGATACTTCTTTATCTTTTGAGTTGTTCTGCCGGATCCGTCGCTCAAGATCTTTGGTCTTCACCCGGACTCGATGAAAAAAATTGGATCACTTCTTATGGATTCGTTGAGAATGATTTTGATCTAGTTCATGGCCTATTAGAAGTAGAAGGCGCTTGTTTTGGAGTCGCAAGAGCGTCAAACCAAATCCATATAGCGAGCCGGACACCAAACCATCCCAAAAGCTCGAGCTCATGGGATATGGGTCTTTTTTCACTATATCTATTAGACTCTATCTATCCAATATCCGATGTGGGACTAATTCATCACACCGGATATTATAACAATCTCCCCCTTCATGTGTGATTTGTCCACATCAATTTAACACTCTTACTCAAGAACTCTTTTATTTGACCACTTCCACCGTGTGACCTATGTCCTCGCACTGGCCTCTAGTGCTCGCGCCCTTGCGTCAGCTTCTGGCGCCCACACTTGTGTGCTCGCCATCCTGGCGCTAACGCATGCGCCCTCTCTCCGGCCTTAAGCCGGCCTCGCGCGTGCGCCCGAGCCCTTGGGCCTGCACTCACACCCTTGCCGGCCTCGCGCCCGCGTCCTCTCGCCGGTCTTTGCCATGAGACTAACATGTGACTCAATTCAATCGCATCATCGCGGTAATTTTTGGTCTTAAGAGTTTGCACAGCTTCGAACCTGAAGCTCTGATACCACTTGTTGGAGAGTCGCAAGAGCGTCAAACCAAATCCATATAGTGAGTCAGACACCAAACCATTCCAAAAGCTCAAACTCATGGGATATGGGTCATTTTCACTATATCTATTGGACTCTATCTATCCAATATCCGATGTGGGACTAATTCATCATACCTGACATTATAACAATCTCCCCCTTCAGGTGTGATTTGATCACATCAATTTAATACTCTTAATCAAGAACTCTTTTATTCGACCACTTCCACCGTGTGACCCATGTCCTCGCACCGTCCTCTAGTGCCCGCGCCCTTGCGTCAGCTTCTGGCGCTCACACTTGTGGGCTCGCCATCCTAGCGCCAGCGCATGCGCCCTCTCTCCGGCCTCAAGCCGGCCTAGCATGAGCGCTCGAGCCCTTGGGCCTGCAACAAAAGTTTCACGGATCGCCTTGTTCTCAAACAACACATGAAACGAGAAGTAATACAAGATAAAAGGAAATAACAAGATAAGACAATGGGAGATCCACTATCAATAGATAAAGGCTTTTACAAGAGTTTATAAGAACGACTTTACTCTTTCTTACTCAACTAAACTCTTTCTCCAAGCCTCGGCAACGCCTCCACCTTCAGAGAGAATCTCCAAGAGAGTACCACGAGGAACCACCACGAGAGACCACCGAGAAGCACTAGAAAGACCCACACACGAGAGCCAACACACTCTCTCTTTCTCTTCTCTCTATTCTCTCTATTCCTCTCTCTCTATTTCTCTCTAGTTCAATCTCAATACTACGCCACACATAAGTGCTATATATTATAGTATATTTATAGACTCTTATTGGGCCTGAGTTTTACACAATTACAACTCCTAATAATATAAATCTAAATCCAACTTTGGATTCTTACTTTAACTCAAACTCTAATTAGAGTTCAAGACATCTAAAACTCAACAGGCGCTTTGGTGGGATCCTTGCGGACAGAAAATGATTGCAGTCAGTTTGATAATAATCGAGCGACATTACTCGAACTAAGGAATCGATTAGATATGATGCAAAATGGATTTTGTTCTATCGTTGATCAAAGATTTCTATATGAAAAATACGAATCGGAGTTTGAAGAAGGGGAAGGAGAAGGAGCCCTCGACCCGCAACAGATAGAGGAGGATTTATTCAATCACATAGTTTGGGCTCTTAGAATATGGCGCCCGTGTGGTAATCTATTTGATTGTATCGAAAGGCCCACTGAATTGGGATTTCCTTATTGGGCCGGGTCATTTCACGGCAAGCAGATCATTTATCATAAAGAGGATGAGCTTCAAGAGAATGATTCAGAGTTCTTGCAGAGTGGAACCATGCAGTACCAGACACGAGATAGATCTTCCAAAGAACAAGGCTTTTTTCGAATAAGCCAATTCATTTGGGACCCTGTAGATCCATTCTTTTTCCTATTCAAAGATCAGCCCTTTGTCTCTGTGTTTTCACGTGGAGAATTCTTTGCAGATGAAGAGATGTCAAAGGGGCTTATTACTTCCCAAACAAATCCTCCTACATCTATATATAAACGCTAGTTCATCAAGAATACGCAAGAAAAACACGGTGAACTTTATCGTCAAACAAAACATAAAATTTATTATTTTTGAATTTACAAATCTAACAAAACAAACATAAAATTTTGAAATTTTAAATTTACGTATTTTATAAAATATATTATTAGAACTTTCGAATCCAGAATTTTGAAATTTCAGCATATTAAAATTTTTAAAACTTTTAAATTCTACAAAATAAATATACCCTAACCTCTTTATATAGGAGTCATTTGTTTTATTGAAGTTTCATGTTTTTGAGATTTCAAATTTCTTGAATTCAAAGTTTATTGTTTTAAATATTCGAATGGTTTGCTTATTTTGAAAGACAAAAATTTTAGATCCAAAATTTGATATTTATTTTGGTTAATTTTTTAGAAAAAATAAATTATAGGAATCTTTTTTATAATTTTTAACAAATATTTTTTAAAAAATTTATAAATTTTTAAAGATCTATTTATAATTTAATTAAAAAAGTAATGAAAAAATAGACAACAAATTTTGTCGCTTGTTGAAATTTAAAATTCAAAATTTTAACGTCTACTCAATCATGAGAAAATTTTAAATTCCAATTTTACTTAAATTTTAAAATTTATATTTTATTTTAAAAAATTAAAATCCTCAAAGATAGACAAATTGTCTAACTACTCTATATAAATAAATATCTCATCGCAAATGATGTGAATCTTTTCACAAATTTTGTTGGCCAATGGATACATTTTTTTAAAAAAGAATATATGTGGTGTTATTTGCAATACTCCATTGAATGATTTTGATAAATATAGGGTTTTCTGAAAAAAACCCGCAAGGAAATTTAAGGGCAGATACGTAAATTAATTCAGCGCGTTCTCCCCAGAAGCATATAAGGGAGACCACGGGGTTGGCATCAACTGATCTTGGCGAAAGCCGAGAGAAGGCCAATGGGCGAAATGAACTTGACCCAGGGCGGTGACGGGAACGCGGGTGCGTTCGCCGGCGTGGTCTCCTCCCCGCCGCACGGCTTCGCGATCAGCGGGAAGATCATGCTGACGGCGATCGTCGTCCTCTTCGCTGTTGTTCTCTCTGTCATCTTCTTCCACATCTACTTTCGCTGGTGCCTCCGCCGCCGCCTCGCCCACCGCCGCCGCCGAAGAGGCCTTGTCTTCTCCCAATCCCCCGCAGGCGGCGCCCCCAGGGGCCTTGATCCGGCGGTGCTGAAGTCACTCCCGGCGGCGGAGTTCGCCGGCGGGAAAGGCGACGAGCGGATCGAGTGCGCCGTGTGCTTGAGCGAGATCGAGAACGGGGAGAAGGTGCGGATATTGCCGAAATGCCGGCACGGGTTCCATGTGGAGTGCATTGACATGTGGTTCGGGTCGCACGCGAGCTGCCCTCTCTGCCGCGCCGCCGTGGAGGCGCCGGCAGAGGACGAGGCTGCGGGGTCTTCGACGCCGACGGAGGATGCGGCAAAGTCTCCGAGGAGCGCGATGCTGATGCTCAGGAGGCTTTGGAGTAGTGATTTGAGGGGGTCGAGAGCGGCGCCGGAGCCTGAGCCGGAAACGGATCCGGAGAGAGGAGATATGGCGGGCACGTAGCGAAATCGAGGCGGTTGAGGAGACAACTTGGATGGGCTGATCTACGGGTGTGACTAGCGAAAAGGTTCTTTAATTTCTTGTTTATTAGTTAGTTATTAACATTAACTATTATATGTATGCGTTATTATTTTTTAATTATTAGTTTAGGAAAAAGAAGGATAGTGCGGGAGTTGAATAAAAAAGTTTGAGCTGACGACGTGGCGATTCGTAGCTGTCACGACGGGCTTTTGAGTTGGACTGTTGTGGTCGGCAGTTATTGATCTATTTTTTTAGGGTAAAAGAAGGATTTCAATTAACATGAGCAATAATTTACAATAATTCACATAATCGCCGAAAACGGCAGATAACTCCGGCATTTTGTTTTGTTCGTTTGGTGTGTATTTTTGCGCCATAGGCCCACACGGTCCCGCATCAACAAACCGGAACGAAATGTGAAGGTGTGCATGCCTAAGTATGACAAATATTACAAATTAATTTTTTTAGCATTAATAACATTTAAAAGTACTGTATTAATAATATTTTTAGTTATAATATTTGATTTTTAAGTATATAATATTATTTAGATTAGGTAATATATAATTTCATCCATTAACTCAGTCAGGTTGTGATTTGTTATAATTGATTTTGAGGCATAATCGAATCGATTCATATAATTCGTTTATTTATTGAATTAATAATCCATTTATTAATTAAACTAATTAAAATTATTTAATATTTTTTATTTTATAATATTTTATAATAATTTGTAAAATTATTATATATAACTTAAGTATTTTCTTATTATAATTAATTTTTAATAATATTATTATTTTAATTATTTAAAATGTGTTAAAATTATTAATATTAATTAAATATGTGAGATCGATTTAGTTCAATTTGGGTTAATTTGAATTGATTCGAATAAATTAGATCAATTTAAGTCAAATTAAATTATAATTTATTGAATTAAATAAATTAATTTGGATCAAATTGGATTATGAACCAAATTCGATCTATTTAATAAATAGATTAATTCACATCGGGTCGAGTTCTAATTTAAAATTTTGATTCATTTAATAAATAAGTCGAATTCGGATTGACCTCTTTTAGTGAATACTATAAATTTGACCTAATTGGAATTCAACCCATAAATTCGAATTGTCGGGTGTAATATTATTACAATATTGTTACAATATTACTAAGAGGTAATCACATGTTTTATTTTATGAAATCTATGATTGAATTAAAATAATTGTCGATTACAAATTTACCATACAACAGTGAAAGATATGTGGAGGATGTCTCTTAGTCAAACATTTGAGATGCTATAATTTAAGTTCGATGGATCAAAGAATACGATGGAGAAAGAATTGAGATAAATGTAGACATGAAATTGTGTTCAAATGGGAACTACTACATTCGCTAAAAATCAATTTCAACACATTAGTTTTACAAGCATAGGGTTGGAGTTCTTTTGGAGAGTCGAGTGGTAGCTGCAAGATATAGGATATTGTTTAGTTTGGGATCAAGGTCAAACTCAAACTTAAGATTAAGATTAAAAATATAAAATGATAGTTTGATTAAATTTTTAGTATTTGAATGTTAGTCTGGCTAGTAAATGGTTAAAATTTTTTTGACCTTTATGTCTTTAAATATATTATTTATTAAAATTTAAATGAATAAATGTAAGGGTAGTAAGGTAATTTATTTTTTAAAGTAACGTAAAAATAATTAATAACATAAAGATCATCTAACTATCTTTTTAGTGTTTAAATGATAAGTTGATCAGAATAGAATGATCTTGATTATAATTCTGAACCAAATACATTTTAGATATTTTTGTGGTTTCTCGTAACCCAATGAAGAGTTCTTGGGAGCTTGGATGAGACTAAAGTGTCAAAATTTATTTCAACATTGAGATAATATGAATAGAGAGATATTCCTTTGCGATAAATTCAGCCAATTTGGCGAGAACATCAAAATGGCTTCTTTTTCTTGATTGCAAAGTTATGTTTGTGTTTTTTCGATATTCTCGGATTCCTCTTATCTTTCAAGACTTTTCAGTAGAATGTTATATTTGATGTTTAAGTGGATGATAGTTTTTTGTCAGAATTTTTTTCTTGCGAAGAAAGAATTTCCTCACACTCCGTTTTCATGAGTACATCTGGATTAATTTCAAATTCGAGATGGGGAAAAATGAAAATGCTCTTAACCTCGATATATGCAAAGACTTCCACATTGGAATAATTCTTCTAGCGATCTTCTCCAGTGATTGAGGGAGGAAGGTGAGGATGACGTTAAGTCATGATGCCCCTTTCGTTGGCCTTGGGCGAGTGTGTTGAACGCGGTGTTAAACACACGTTGGTTGCCTCTTTCGTTCCTTCTTCAGTGCCATCTCCATAACCTTCGCCGGCAATCACTCCCCGAGCTACATCTACCCTTGCTTCCTACACCCTATGTGCCTCGACTCCCAGGCCCACGCTTCCATCCCTGTCCGTGTTTCCTCTACTTACTACTTTGACTCCTTGAACTATCTAGCTCGACACAACGTGTTAACCACACAAACACAGTGCTTCGTGCTTGACCTGTTATGGCCACTAATAGCCATTTAATCAAACACCATGGTCGTATATGGTTAGAACTGCAAGACAAGTTACTTCATCTAGCTTGAACCTTGTGTTCTCCATTCCTCTAAAGATTTCAATGGCTTCAACCACATTCTCATGCCCAAATTCGAAAATCAATACTGTTCATGATATTCTGTCAACGACAAACAGGCAGAGAGGGCGAAAGAAGTGAGGAGGGTGTAGGAGAGGATGATGGTGGGATCCGTGTGAACTTTAGTGCAGTTGTGAAGGGATGACACCATCAGAGAAAGAAGACGAACATGGCGATTCAATGGTCGATTTCTAGAAGGAGACGGGAAGATCCTTTGTGGACATGGGGAGGAGAAATGCTTCCAAAGCTCATCAATGCCAAAATCCATGTCGTACAACATCTTGTAGGGGAAAGTTGATGATGAGCCCTGATGGCGGGTCCAGTTCTTTGAATTATGTTGTTTGGTGCATTCAAAGCGGAGGTAACGTGGGAATCCCCTAATTCTCCTTTTAGAATGCGTTTGGTTGGTCAAAAATAAAAAAAAAGAGAGAAGCTGAGAATATTTGGAGTTCAAAAAAAATGAGAGATTCTTAGAGTTTCACGAGTTTTATTGTTTGGTTGTATTTTTATAAAAATATAAAGTTCACTTACTTTTTTACTTCAAGCATTCACTTCAGTTGAGATTTTAGAATTCTATTAGTTCCGTTGTTTGTTTAATTTCAATTTTATAAGAAATTAGGGGTGTGGCAAATTTAAGTGAAATTACCCCACTGCATAATTTGTAAGATTAATTGTTTATGAAACTATAAATACATTAGAACATAATAAAATATTTATGCATTACAATTTATAAATTATAATTTAGAAACTATAGTTAAAAATTATAGTTTATAAAGTAAATGAAATTTATAGTGAACATAGTATGGAAATATATTATTTGAATAATATGTATATAAATCAATTATACTTTAAATAATTTTTTTAAAAAAAATTGGCATAGTTTTTGTTAAAAATATGGGAGACCCTATATGATTACAACATGATATATTATAATTGAATCAAAATTTAAAATTATAACAAAAAATGCTTTAGTAGCTTCAAAAATAATACAAGGCAAATTCTTTACTAACTAAATATTCACAACTTGCATAAGGTATTAAACATAAACCATTAGTCAAGATATCATACAATCCATACGTTATATGCTAATACAATAATTTAAGAAGCATAATGGTAACTAAAATAGAGCAAAATACAGTGTAAAAGGATTGATAACTTTTTCTATTTGACTTTTTTAGAGGTCTTCATTTCTTTTAATACATGCATCGACCCGTGAGTTGTACTGAAGAAAAGACTCTAATGTGGTAGCTTTTATTTTAAAGGACTTGTAATAGTTTCTTGAAAAGCCATGTACCTACTTGTAACACTTTTCCCATATTATATAAACACCTGGCTTACAACCGTGATATACCATATAGTATTTCATTGTTGAAGTACCTGCATGAAGTGAATAATATATAAATCAATAAATAGCACAAGAAAAATAACTCATCTACAAATACAAGTAGTGTTAAATAATAAACACACAATTTATTATTTTAGAACAAAAAAAGGGTATCCTATAACTAGAAGAGGATAAAATTACAACTAAACATACCATCAATCCGTTATAATGTTAGGTATAATAAATTAGTTCTATATTGGATATTAGATAGATAGAGTCCAATATATATAGTGAAAAATATATATATCCCATGAGTTTAAACTTTTGAAATAGTTGGTGTCCGACCCACATATTAAGCCAGTTTGATACTCTTTGAGCTCCGCCAGCAAATGCTATCAGAACTTTATATTTGAAGCTATGTAAACTCTTAAGATTAAAATTATCATGGTGATGTAATTGAGTCGAGTCGTATGTTAATCTCTTTTAAAAAAAAAATCAAAAATTGAGATAAAAAAACCCGTTAGTATGGATCATACGATGAAACTGGTCAAGTAAAAGAGTTTTTGATTAAAAATATTAAAAAATTAATATAGTCAGATCACACCTAAAGCAGGAGATTATTATAATATCAAGTGTGATAGATTAGTTCCACATCAGATATTAGATAGATAGAGTTCAATATATATATAGTGAAAAAGGTTCATATCTCATGAGTTTACGCTTTTGAAATAATTTGGTGTCCAACCCATTATATTGACCCAATTCGCAACTCTTTGGACTCCCCCAGTATCAATCATCATTATATATTAGTAATAAGTCTAGTACTATGTAAAAAACATCAACATCATACAAACACATAATTCTTCAAGTCACAGCAATGAAAGGATATCCCACAACACAAAAGAATCTTGATACATGCAACCATAGCATCATTCACTATTATACATTACTAACACATTCGTTGTAGGTTTAGGAATAAAGTTTAAAACTTCTACCATACACAGATTGTACAAAAAGTTCAAAAGGTATTCCCATTTCTACCCATCCATCTCTTCATTTTCAAAATGGACCATACAATCAACTCTCGTGTCCTCATCCATACACTAGACAAAGGTCATTGTCTCATCTTCTTCATAATAGAAGAATTTGTAAGCCCGCACAAGCGTTGTCTTCATGAATTCATGGGATTCTAGAGATACAACAAAAGGAGCGAGATTTTTCTTCCATGCCATGCCTTGGGCATCTTCAATTATCATAGCCACACGATTCATACCCTCTGGCATATGACATTGCCTTTCTTAGTCTTGCGTCTAGCTCTCTTCTTGGACAAGGAAGCAGATGAATGGTCTTTTTCCTTTTATTGGCCTTGAGTTCCACATGGTTTGGTTCACTTTCACTATTGATGACAACCCGTGAGGATGAGTTCAACAACTTTATCCTCTCATCAGATTGATCTTGCACTTCCATACCAAATTTATTGTAAATGGTCTTGGTAAAAGAACTTATGACTTGATCATCACCACATATTATCCTTAACTCGTTATATATATATATCCTTAGCTTTGTTGATGTAAGGCTTGACATTTGTTGTTTTCCTCATGACAAAAACAGAAGAAAATAAGAGAATGAATACAATGGGTGGTTTAACTAGTTCTATACCTTCAGATAGGCCTAAGCCGTCTTTGGCTCGATCTTGATGACATTTTTCATGTCATTCCATCCAACACTACTAGTATCCTTAGCTTTTGTGATAGTAACATATCTTTTTTTAAATATGCGATAGTGATTCTTGACGTGTTCTATAGTGTAATTTTTATTGAACTGTTTGTTGACCAAAGTGGCACATGCAACAGAAGTAATCCATTTGAAGGACTTGTCCACTCTCAGTCCTACAGTTTCTTGTTCAACTAGAAAGTTAATCATACACTTGGAGCATCTCAAAGACCACCTTTTATTGGGGGTTCCTTTCTTTTTTGCTTTGCTTGAGGCCCCTACACTCATGTCTTGGGTGGATTGAGGATATAGTGATTCAACCATTGATACACTTTGGGAATCATTGAACTCCATATCCTCTAGCCATAGAATACACAAAGTAGCATTTAGTCCAAATAATTATTCACATTTAATCTCAACCAAATATTATAACATAAGATAAACACATGATATAATAAGCATAATAAAGTATAATATCGTGAAGAGTAAATACATGACATATTATAAAACACATGGTATATCATAAAATAAATGGTACATAAAGTAGCATTAAGTTCACATCAAAATGCAATAGTTTATTAAAGAACAATGCAATCAAGCAATATAGTCATTCTATATTTCTTCAGCCAAAGCATCTTTGATTTCTACCCACTATCTATTCTCCTCCCTTTGCTCTCTCTGAATAGAAGCCAACACTATATACTTGTATTCATGATCTTCCAATAGTTTTTTAGTAACACATCCAAAGAATCAACAACGAGGATGTAATTGTGAATGACACTAGAAGTAAGCACCATGTCAATTTGGGTTTTCAACGAAAATTGTGTTGCCTTCTAGAGAACCACAAAGCGTCTTTCGAGAATGCTAAAAGCCCTCTCTACCATAGTTCTTGGTTAAGAATACCTCAAGTTGAACAACTCTTTGGCATTCTCTAGCGTTCTAACTTGTGTGCTCCTTAAAATTATACTACACAACATGATATGGAGCAATAAATCCCATCATTGTTGTATAGCCGACATCTACCAAATAATATTTACCTACAAGGGTTTAAACAAAATATCATGAGTAATCTATTAGTTAGACACAAGAAAAAATCCGACTAACTAGCTCAAATTCTACCTTCAATTAACCTTAGCCTATAGGGTGGTGGCTGTGATATAACATCTTTAAGAATGGCAAAATCATTCACTGATCCCTCCCACCCAGCTAACACATATATAAAAATTTAAGATCTGCATCCATAATTGCAAGTATGTTTTGAGTGATACCTTTACGATTGTGAAAACATGGAGCTAGATCCGGAGGAACAGTGACATCTATGTGAGTGTCATCAACAAATTCAATATAGTCATACAAGAATAAATCAGTGTTAGCAAATAATTTGTATTGCTAATGATACACTTTGGTCCATGGTGATGTCATACTTTTCTTGAACCAAGGGTAATAAGATGGACAATTTTGTATGTTGGGATGTGTAAATGGGATAGCTTGTGTGACAAACTCATCTCTAATTGCACAAATGGCCTTTAGACATGCATTGAAATAGCAACTTATGGTTTCTCTTGATTGACGAAAATTGATCTCGATGATCCTATTCTTCATATTGTGACCATGAAAATGGAGAAACATAGCCAATTTTTCCTCGATTAACACATGCATCATGTCATGTAGAAGGCATCTATCTCACATAATCGTTGGGACGTTCAAAAAGACGGAGGCATCTATCCTCAAGTAAGCTACACGATGGTAAGTACCACCATACAAAATATTCTTAGTTAAGAATGCCTCAGGTTGAAAAACTTTTTGGCATTCTCTAGCATTCTAACCTGTGTACTCCTTAAAATTGGACCGCACAACATTATATGGAGCAATAAATCCCATCATTGTTGTATAGCCGACATCTATCAAATAATATTTACCTACAAGGGTTCAAACAAAATATCATGAGTAATATATTAGTTAGACACAAGAAAAAATTTGACTAATTAGCTCAAACTCTACCTTCAATTAATCTTAGCCCATAGGGTGATGGCTGTGATATAACATCTTTAAGAATGGCAAAATCATTCACCAATCCCTCTAACACATATAAAAATCTAAGATCTGCATCCATAATTGCAAGTATGTTTTGAGTGATATCTTTACGATCGTGAAAACATGGAGCTAGATCTTGAGGAACAGTGACATCTATGTGAGTACCATCAACAAATGCAATATAGTCCTACAAGAATAAATCAGTGTTAGCAAATAATTTGTATTGCTAATGATACACTTTGGTCCATAGCGATGTCATACTTTTCTTGAACCAAAGGTAATAAGATGGGCAATTCTTTATGTTAGGATGTGTGAATGGGATAACTTGTGTGACAAACTCATCTCTAATTGCACAAATGGCCTTTAGACATGCATTGAAGTAGCAACTTATGGTTTCTCTTGATTGACGAAAATTGATCTTGATGATCCTATTCTTCATATTGTGACCACAAAAATGGAGAAATATAGCCAATTATTCCTTGATTGACACATGCATCATGTCATATAGAAAGCATTTGTCTCACATAATAGTTGAGACGTTCAAAAAAGACGGGGACATCTATCCTCAAGTAAGCTACACGATGGTCAATACCACCATACAAAGTATTCTTCGTATGAATTTTTCTAACTAAATCCTTATAGCATGAGGGTACCCATCATACTATGCTTTTCCTTTTATTAAGTAAATAGCACATCACAGCGCAAACAGCGATCATAACAACATAACCCCTAGCTTGAGCATTTTTTATAACTAACTTCATATTCGATTCCATGACTACTAACATATGCAAATATAACAACAATGGTATGAGGCACATAAATTTTAGGGTCAAGCATATGCACACAATGGTATCAATAGGATAAGATTTTATGTCATCTATATTGATATAATAACTAAAATAGTAGTATGAATGAAACTCAAAGATCAAATATCAAAACAACAAATTTAGATATCATGTTTGACTTTTCAAATATGCCTTAATAATAGTATTAGGTGTAAGAAAAACTAGAAGAAGATAGAAAAAAGGAAAATTGTTGTAACAATCCTAAAAAAGTGCAAGACTATAGAGCAATTCAGAATATTATGGTGATCCCTGAACCATTGAAGCCAGAACATCCTTTTAGTAGCAATTAAAAAATGAAGACAAAAAGGGGACAACATCCCACGAGTAAAGGATACTGAATAAAAGAGAGTATAACAAATAGCTTTCTGGGCAGATTTGAGGAATAATTCATGCGATATAAAATGTCTATGAAGAAACTAATGAAAATCAACTAACATGTAGGATAAAGGCACAAAGATAAGAAATTTAGTAATATCCAATGTTGAATGAGTCAATTATAGAAATTAAGAAATAAAATTTGAAACATTTATTAATGGAAATGTGTACAAAACAAATTCGAACTAGCCTTTAATAGAAGCTTGTTGATATACAATTAGTGAATTATATAAGAATGTAAATTTGCACTGGTCTTCAAGGAAGCTTTTTAATATTCAAATAGCAAAAATAGTTGCTATAGATATCACAATAATAACCAACAATTTATACAACTACTCAGGTAAGAGAAGTTTCCAACTAATAGACATGAACACACATAGCACCATAAATGTAAATAACCCTATTAGACTTGCTTTTGAGATGTAGGAGGGGATTGTGCGCTTCATTGACTATGCAAAACATGACCAAATTAAAATCTAGCATCACACTAGAAAAATCCACAAAAGAGACAAACAATGTTTCTGACATTTGAAAATACATGGATTCTCTGAAGTAACAATTCACAATCAAATGGTCTAACCCTGATTATGAACTTTAGACTAGATTTGAATCATTAAACATCTAATTCATCTTATGGCTTGTAAGACAATGGCAACCATGATTTGGTACCTTCCACTACAAAGCCATTGGGGATCTAAAAATCCCATATCAACTTAAACAAAACATCAGATCTGTCAATCCAACAACAAAAATCAAGACAAAACACAATTTTACACACAATTCGTTAGAGTCAACAGTTCAGTAACTCCAAATAAAAAAAAGAAGAAAATCAAGCCCTCTTCTGATCATTGGTGATCAGACAAACATAAAATATCAATATAGATCACAAAACAAGTAAAAATCACATTTTTATCAAATTTTGAACCCTAATTGAGAGGATTGTTAGGGTTTTAGTTTTGTCCTCTGAAAATTACATGCAGAACTATTCAACAGCATCACAGTGATGAGTATGAGTAGGAATACATCATTTCCATTTATAATCTTCAATCTCATGACAACAACTCAAAAAGTAGTGATAAAGAATGGAATTAATCGGATGAAGAGATCAAGCAGCATATAGAAAGATTCAAAGCAAAGGAGGAAAAAGATAAGCATCAACAAAAAGTTAGAGAAGTAAAATCAAAACCGATACTCATTAGGAAAGAAGTAAGAAGAGAGGTTATTTATCTTTGCACAAGGTGTCTTTAGCAAGATGGTATAAGCACATAGAGATAGTGGTCGATAATGGAAATGCATGGATCCACCTCTTCTCTCAAACCTTAATATAATTTCTCATATTAGGATGGAGAAACTGTAGAAAAATGGGAGTTCGGGTGAAGCCCACAACTCATGACTTCGTAGCTTTTTTGCTGAAGCTATCTTCCAAAAAAAAGACTTGTGATGTGAGAATTAGACAGTTGCCCTGATTCTGAGTTCAGTGCTCAATAAAACACCCGAATTTAAAAAAAAAGGGTTCAGTTACTCCACTTCTCCTGCTGCGGGTGCCAACTAAATGCACCCTCATACAAAAACCTGGGGCGACTTCGGCCCAAAGGAAAAGTGGGGTCGCCAGCCGAAGGAAATTATCTTGTCAAGTGGCCCTACGGAGCCCCGTGAGCTCTTTGGTTCCAAGAGTTCTCTCAGTAGGGTTTTGAGTTCTCCCATTTTTCTTAGCCAAAGAGTTTTCTGATTCAGAGCATCGTGGTTTTCTTCCGGCGATCGTCCGACAATCTAGGGTTTGCTGTAAACTTCGACGGCGAAAGGCGAAGGTCCGGCTCGTGTATTGGCGTGTGGCAGCGTCATCAGGTAGAGACCATCGTTTTGGATTCCATATGTGATTGATTTAGTGAATAATTTGTTTAGGGTGTGATCTATTTTTTCTTTTCGATATATGATTTTCAGATCTCAAATTTTTATATCAATCCTGAAAGCATGATATTCATGTATCTGCGCCATTTCTTTTTTAAAGTTTTTTTCATTTTTTTTAGCAAATAATTTCTTTTTTCTTCTGTTATGCATCCAAATTTGATTGTTACCTTTGGATTCCACATGTGACTGATCTAATGGACAATTTGTTGAGGGTCTGATTTTTTTGTATTGTTTTTTGCTATATGATTTTCGGATCTCAAATTCTTATCATCAAACATGAAAGCATGCTGTTCATGTATCTGCTCAATTTCTTCTTTTAATTTTTTCAGTTTTTTTTGGCAAATAACTTCTTTTCTTTGTCAGTTATTCATCCAAATTTGATCGTCAGCTTCTTCTAAGCTGCTTATTTTTTGTGAAATTTTTTCCAGTTAATAAGATGTTTTGTTTCAAACTATTTTATTTAAACACATTATATGGACATGGTTATAACTGCTTAATTTTATAGATAGAACTCTATATGGACCAATTATTGCTCCCTTGACCAAGTGAGCTATTATTTACTTTTTTGTATTAAGTTTTAAGGAAAAATTAGCAGAAAGCTTCTCAAATTTTTTGTCCTTTCTTTTTATTAATTATCAATAAGTTCTCAAATTCTAAATCAATTCTTTTTAAACCCTAATGAAGTTAACTTTATTAATTGAGATATAATTTTACAATTTGACTCTTCACAACTTACCTTAACTACATTCTTACCTATGTTTCCTATTACCCTAACTACATTCTTACCTATGTTTCCTATTCATCATTCTTCTTTTTTCCATCAAGAGAGTTGTCCCACTCGTTGAACTGACTTGCCTCCCTCATTGTAAGTAATCCATTGCATCTGTCACAAGCAACCCTCCAATACACCTATTTTGCTTTTGCAGTCACACCTCGCAGTTGCGCTGCCCATGCATCACTGTCATGATCTATCATCACTAATACTCCGGTTCTTCTTAAATTGTAGCTCGCTACATATTTCATTTTTGCAATGATAATAGAGGTATGAAATGAGATCCCAAAACCTAATTTTTGTGGCTGCATCCCTCCGTTATGTCACTACCACTGTGGCTATGCCTCGTTGCTGCGATCCTGCCGTTGCAACTGCTCCTGCTATATATTTCATGTTTTGCAGTGACAAAAAAGGTATAGAATAAGAACCAAGATTCAATTTTGTAATTATTTAATTTTTTTAATTGATTGTGATTTATGAATTAGGGTAGAATTGGATAAAGATTATAGATAAAATGTTGTATGACTCATGATTATTTTTGAAATAGATTTGGTGTCTTAATTTCACCATATAAGTAGGAGGAATTGAATTTTGTTCAATTAATTGGAAAAACTCTTCATTGATAATTTATTTGGAATGGATTTGATATCTTAATTTCGCCATACAATTGATAGATACAAGGATTTGAGTTTTATTTAATTGTTTATAAAATTTACTTATTTAATGGTATAATCTTCTTAAAAGTTATATATGAAGTTATTAATTAGAGTAATTTGATGAAATTTTAGTGGAAAATATTTTTATTTTTTAAAATTTTGTACGTGGACATTAGTTAAGAGTTGTAAATAAATTATTGATAAGAACATAATTGAATGATTTGTTTATTATTTGGTTGAAGTGTAATATTTATATTTTAATAAAAATGATATATATGCATGAAAGTATTTATTATTTGATTAAAGTATTTATAGGTTTATATTTTTTATGTATCTACTATTATGCATTAAGTCGAAGATGTTGAAAGATTTAAGGAGGGTTCTCATCAACCATCAATGTTGGTTCTCCATTTTAGAATTGGAGATAGAGAAATTATGGCCGAATATGATAGAAAATTATTTTGCCCTCTATGTGTAACATGGTTTAGTCGATTGTTTGGCTACCTAAATATCATGAATGAAAAGCCTCTTCTAAATAATTGTGACTTTAGATTTGGAGGCAATGCTTCCAATTTAAGGTGAAAGATATTTGTATGCTATCAGACCTTACAATTTTAGGGAAAAGAGTCAAAGTCAACATGAGGGTATATTGAAAACAGCTTACGAAGAGCAGAAGATAGGTAGAGAAGAGTATTGACATGTATGGTTTTATGACATTAATTGCTAAAATTTTATTTTATTTTATGATATACATGAACAATTATGTATGAATAAAAGGCTATATAGATATTTATATGAGTAGAAGTATTTATATATGTGCATGTGAAGGCATGATCGACTACCCAGGATAGCTAGACTGCGTTTGGTTTTGGATCAGGATCAGGATTATCTTGTACTGACCGGCCTACCATCCAAACACTCAAAACTAGACTAGACTAACATTATATAATTTAATTAAATTTTAATTGTAAAATAACTAAAATGCCTTTGGACCCAATAGCCACAATGAATAACTCATCCGATAGCCACGAGGAAACCCTAATATGCTCTTTTACTCCATCCCCAAACCCTCTCCTCCTTCTCCTTCCCACCTCTTATCGCGATCTCGCTCCAGCAGGACCTCGATTGGCGGTGCAGAGTCATTTGCCGAGAAGGTCTCGGGAGAAGAAGCCCTGGCCGGCGAGAACTCCGCTGAATTTCGGTTGGAGGAGCAAAAGTTCGCGTCTTGGGTGTATTTTTGCCGGGATTTTGGAGGTGGTGCTGTTCTCACTTGAGGTTTTGTGGATTGATCCGAAGACGGATTTGAGACTGCATTTGTGGAGGTTGTAGAGGGGGTTTCTGATAGCCATGAGGTAAAGTTCTCCTCTTGATTTTAGATTTTTGATTTTGGAGAAAATTTTGGTTTTGTTTGATTTCAAATGGCTAATTTTTGATAAGGATAGAAGTGAATTTTGTTTCCTAGGATCAACTTAATTTTGTTTCCCTGGATAGAAGTGGCACTTCTTGGAATTTAACTAATTGATGTTGTGTTGGGTGGTTTAATTCGACTGGGATAGACAATTTTGGGATAGGCAAATTTACTGTAAGTCAGATAAATAAGATTATGGAAAAAATTTTGGGATAAATCCATTGAATATTCAATTAAATTTTGGGATCAACTCTTCAGGCGAATAGGGGACATATAAAATTCTTCCTCCATATATTACTATTTATTGAGTTCAACTTACAATCTTAACTGCGTTCTTATAGAAAAGGGTTTCCTCTGCATTTAGCTTTAATATGAAAGTGGAAGAAATGAAATCCTAGAGAAATTACATATAGAAATCATAGGTATTTGCTTTTCTTTTTCTCTATAAGATTCTCTTTGAAATTTTGATCTTGATTGAGGCTTATCATTAATTTTTATATGGAGATATGTAGAAACTGATGTCCATGTTTGGAACCTTTCACGAACAAAAAAAACCATCTATAGGGACTCAAACTTGGCTTTCAAAGGGTTTCCAGACATTTTGAATATAAGGCCAGTAGTCATTACAAATAAGATCGGAAGACTAGGGATCCTGGCTGCAAAGGATTTGCATTCATTGACCTTCAGTTTGATGAGGAATGATAAAGTAGCAATAACTTAGTTTGACCAATTTAATTATTTTGATGAAATTATGTTTTTTGTGTTTGTTGTTTTGATGAATTTCATTAGAATCATCTGGCAAATCTCTATTTAGAAGCGAGGTGGGGAAATGTCATGCTTGGGAATTGTGATCATTTGTAACTTCTGATTTAGTATCATCTCCCTTGGATGTGAGAGCTATATAAACTAGGCTTTTTTTTCCAAATTAATCTTTATTTGTTTCCTTCTTTTTTCTTTTTCCCTTTTGCATCGACAGAAAGACTACTAGAAATTTTTGCGATGACCCTTTTGTAGTAGGATTGAATTGAAGTTCAAAGATTGGTTGCTTGGAGACATGCCTTCGACCTTCCTAGAATTTGCAACATTTTTTGTATCTTCACTACATGCTTTTATTAGATGGAATTCTAAATTTTCAGGTTATTGAGATTTCTCCTGACTGAACCCAAGCAATTGGAGATAAATAAGGTTATGGAAAAGTTGGGAACATTCAAAAAGCCATCTCCAAATCCCTTATTGGATCAAATAACCCATCATGGTTTACAAGCCTATTTTGCATTCATCATCCAAGTACAGTCCACATTTGTTGGCTAGATATAGTTTATCATATTGTATGAGAGAATGAAATAAAATGGTTGATAATTGGTCCATTGCTATCTAAAGGGCTGAAAGTTTGAATACTATTTCATTAAGACTCAAGTCACATTCTATTCATAACTATAGTTGTAAGGCTAGTACAGTACTATAGTGCCAAAAGCATGATTATTCAAGAATTTGAGGTCCTGAGGAAGCGAGCCTCCATCATCCCAGCGGAGGTCCTGTACCACTCACGAAGTGATGACAACCACCATCGAGTCTATATGCACAGATCAGAGGAGGCCATATTGTGCATAGATGACGACCAACAAGACCGGAGATTTATTCAAGAAGAAAGCTTCCGGCAACTCCAGCAAAGCGGCTTCAGGTATATCCATTTGGGTATACTCCAAGTAAGAATCCAAGCCCTCCACAGGCAGGAGGAAGGCACAATGTCTCTCGTTCTTTTTAGAGACATCCGATGGGTTGGCGATAGGTCCATCATAGCCACTATGGAAGTCGACCTAACCAGAGGTAGCCAGCTTGTTTACATCATCCCTAATATTATGTTGACAATAGGGGATTTCTACAGGAATATTCAGGTATCCATACTGACAAAGGGATACAAGCAGTGGCAGAACGGTGAGGCCAATTTGTTGATCACCAGGGGCCTCATCGGCAGACTCTCAAATACCCCGAATGTAGGCTTCGCCTACGAAGTAGAGGGAGTCGTGGAGTATCTCGTAAGCCACGGGGTGAAAGCGCTCCCAGGGAGGCGGTACACAGCAGAAAGCCTCCAGGGTCTTAACTGGGTCATTAGGCCAACAAAAGCCACGGGCTTACTACAACCAACTGAGGTATTGAGCAAAGAACTAATTGACGGGAGCATTGCTCTCAGCTTCCGAAATTATGCAGATATTACACCACGGGTGTCAGTTTACTCAAAGGAGGAGGAGCTGCCGAGCGATGAAGAAGAAATCACCCGGCATATAGTAGCGGTGCTCCTAACGGCAGGACCTGACCACGAACAGGCCGCTCCTTTGGGAATCCATGCAGAGGATGCACGCCTAGGGGCTTCTGCACCTCGGTCCATGGCCATACCTCAGGAGAAGCCTGATGATGTGGAAGGGACTTATTTTTCCTACCTCATAAATGAAGAATTCCGAGGAGGAACAACTGACTACCCAATGAAAAGGAAGGAACTGATAGGGGATCCCTGTCAAGATGGGAGCGAACTCGGACCAATCTGGGATAGGTACCCAGATGATGAAGTTGAAGAAAGCGGCAATGTAATCGCCGCGGGGTTCGAAGACCTCAGCCCCCAAAGTGAGCTTGAATACCCGGCGCTCAGGAGGTTATCCGAAGCACTCTACTCATCCAGCGCCGTCACTTCCCCATATCAGCCCCCTGCTGATACATCGATGGGGCCACCAAGTTACCCCCCCGCAGAGGCGTCACATAGACAAGGGCCAACTTTCAGGGTCCCTGAGAGGACCACCTTCCGGAGGGCAGTAAATAATGAAATGTGGACCTTACCCTCAACCCAGCAGAACGGGGGAGCCCTTTTTGTCATCCCAGAACAATTGGGAATGTTTGATGACGCATTTGCTCGATGGGAGTCGGTAACCAGAAACCATGTAGCCAGCATTGCATGCACGGATGTCAGGGACAAGCTGGACTACATCGAAAATCTCCTTGGAGAGGTGGAAAAGCTCACGTGGATTCAGTGGCGAATGCAGTATAGCACTGAATATCAAGGTTTGCTAACTACTGGAGAAGGGCGAGAAGGGACACAGAACATCCTGTCCCAGATGAGGCACGTATTCACACTGGAAGATCCAACTACTAGGTCCACAGCCATTCAGGATGAGGCTTACAGAGACCTCGAACGGCTATCCTGTGACAATGTTAAGAACATTGTCAAATTCATGAACGACTACCTACGACTCTCAGCTAAGACAGGAAGGCTGTACACAGGGGCAGAGCTCTCCGAGAAGTTTTGGTTGAAGATGCCTGCAGACCTAGGCAGGCGCATCAAGGAAGCGTTTGACCAACGATACTCCGGAGTAACGGTCGGGGTGTTGCCGCGCATCCTCTTCGCGCACAAGTTCCTGGAAGCAGAGTGCAAGGAGGCCGCGTTCCGAAGGTCACTAAAGGACCTGTCATTCTGTAGCCAGATCCCAATACCTGGCTACTATCAAAGGGAGAAGAAATATGGGTTAAGAAGGTCCAGAACTTACCGAGGTAAGCCGCATGAGACCCATATAAGGGTGGAAAAACGGAAACATCTGATAAGAAATAGGAAGTGCAAGTGTTTTCTTTGTGGGCAGGAAGGGTACTTCGCCCGGGAGTGCCCCAATGAAAAGCGAAATATTCAGAGAATGGCAGTCTTCGAGCAGCTCTCAATACCAGAAGACTATGACGTTCTGTCAGTTCAAGAAGGAGAGGCTCAAAGCGACGCCATCTTCAGCATTTCAGAGGGTGAAGACGAAGAGCTGGAGCAGGCGCTCAAGGCAGTGCTCCCCGGCGCCAAAGAAACCATCTATATGCTAGGGGAATTAGAAGGGAGTTATCGGCCACTCATCAAGTTACCATCAGAACAAATGAACTGCCTGCACCAGTGGGAGCACAACGAGTTCATACTGGCACAATACGAAAATTGCTCATGCTGCAAAAGGAGGACACTGCAAAGAGCAAGGATCCACTGCTCAAGGTGTAAGGTATCTGCATGTAACCTTTGTGGCCCTTTTTACTTCAAGGAACAGGTTCCAGTTACGCCGGCGGCACCAACACAACTTTCCTCGCATCAGCTAATCCAGGAGCAGCAGTATTATATATCCTGGTGTAATGGTGAGATAGAGCGGCTGAAGGCAGAAGTCGAATACTACAAGAGGAAGGTCCAAGAGCTGGAACTGGAAGGCGAGCTTCTGCAAGACCGGAAGAGGCTAGAAGAAGGAGACAGGCTCCGAACAAAAGGCAAGGAAGTCTGCAACATTGAGGAAGCAAATGTGTGGATACAAGAAAGTGTCCACAAAGTCTCTGCAACAAGCCCGGAAGAGAAGCAGCAACAACCCGGGCAAAGAATCGTCAAGAACATGTTATATAACATGCAGGTTGAGCTCGAAATCCCAGGTCTTACTAAATTTCAGGTCAGGGCAATTCTGGACACGGGAGCTACTACCTGTTGTATAGACGAATCGTCCATCCCACAGGAGGCCACTGAAGGAAACAGCTTCATCGTCCACTTCAGCGGCATCAACTCAAAACAGACCGCCAACCGAAAGCTGAGGCAAGGGTGTATGTACATTGGGGAAAACATTTTTCGTATCCCCTACACATACAGCTTTCGGATGGAACTGGGAGATGGAATACAAATGATCATCGGCTGTAATTTTATCAGAGTCATGCAAGGGGGGGTAAGAATTGAAGGGAGTATTGTTACATTTTACAAGAATCTCACCGTTATCAATACGACTCCAGTTGCAGCAATGGCAGCAGCACTTGAGGAGCTTGACCTGGAGGAAGACGAGTACATCAGCATTCAGGAAGCTGTGTACTACAACCAGGAAAAGACTCGGGAGACATTCGTAAGGAAGTTTGAGCCACTGATGAAACGGCTCAAGGACACCGGGTATATCGGTGAGAACCCCCTCCAACATTGGTCGAAGAATCAGGTGGTTTGCCACCTTAACTTGAAGAACCCTGAGTTTACCATCACAGACAAACCATTAAGGCATGTGACACCTCAGCTGCAAGATGCCTTTAAGAAGCATGTCCAGGCCTTGCTGGACATTAAGGTAATCAGACCAAGCCAGAGTAGGCACAGGACGACGGCCATCATCATCCACTCAGGCACGAGTATTGATCCGGCAACGGGGCAAGAAGTCAAAGGAAAGGAGCGCCTCGTCTTCAACTACAAGAGGCTTAACGATCTGACCAATAAAGATCAATATAGCCTCCCAGGCATCAACACAATCTTGAAGAGAGTGAGCCGGAGCAAAATATACTCCAAATTCGACCTGAAGAGAGGCTTCCACCAGGTTGCAATGCATCCTGATTCAATTGAGTGGACCGCTTTCTGGGTCCCCGAAGGATTATATGAATGGCTGGTAATGCCGTTTGGGCTGAAGAACGCACCAGCAATATTCCAGAGGAAAATGGATAAGTGTTTCTCAGGTACAGAACACCTTATAGCAGTTTACATTGATGATATTCTCGTATTCTCAGAAACAGAGGAACAGCATGCGGAGCACCTGAGAACCATGCTAAAGATATGTGAAGACAATGGCTTGATCCTAAGTCCTACAAACATGAAGATCGCTGAGTTCAACCTCCCTAACAGCGACTTAGGACTTAGGATATCTTTAGCATGGTTCTCAGGTGCTCCGCATGCTGTTCCTCTGTTTCTGAGAATACGAGAATATCATCAATGTAAACTGCTATAAGGTGTTCTGTACCTGAGAAACACTTATCCATTTTCCTCTGGAATATTGCTGGTGCGTTCTTCAGCCCAAACGGCATTACCAGCCATTCATATAATCCTTCGGGGACCCAGAAAGCGGTCCACTCAATTGAATCAGGATGCATTGCAACCTGGTGGAAGCCTCTCTTCAGGTCGAATTTGGAGTATATTTTGCTCCGGCTCACTCTCTTCAAGATTGTGTTGATGCCTGGGAGGCTATATTGATCTTTATTGGTCAGATCGTTAAGCCTCTTGTAGTTGAAGACGAGGCGCTCCTTTCCTTTGACTTCTTGCCCCGTTGCCGGATCAATACTCGTGCCTGAGTGGATGATGATGGCCGTCGTCCTGTGCCTACTCTGGCTTGGTCTGATTACCTTAATGTCCAGCAAGGCCTGGACATGCTTCTTAAAGGCATCTTGCAGCTGAGGTGTCACATGCCTTAATGGTTTGTCTGTGATGGTAAACTCAGGGTTCTTCAAGTTAAGGTGGCAAACCACCTGATTCTTCGACCAATGTTGGAGGGGGTTCTCACCGATATACCCGGTGTCCTTGAGCCGTTTCATCAGTGGCTCAAACTTCCTTACGAATGTCTCCCGAGTCTTTTCCTGGTTGTAGTACACAGCTTCCTGAATGCTGATGTACTCGTCTTCCTCCAGGTCAAGCTCCTCAAGTGCTGCTGCCATTGCTGCAACTGGAGTCGTATTGATAACGGTGAGATTCTTGTAAAATGTAACAATACTCCCTTCAATTCTTACCCCCCCTTGCATGACTCTGATAAAATTACAGCCGATGATCATTTGTATTCCATCTCCCAGTTCCATCCGAAAGCTGTATGTGTAGGGGATACGAAAAATGTTTTCCCCAATGTACATACACCCTTGCCTCAGCTTTCGGTTGGCGGTCTGTTTTGAGTTGATGCCGCTGAAGTGGACGATGAAGCTGTTTCCTTCAGTGGCCTCCTGTGGGATGGACGATTCGTCTATACAACAGGTAGTAGCTCCCGTGTCCAGAATTGCCCTGACCTGAAATTTAGTAAGACCTGGGATTTCGAGCTCAACCTGCATGTTATATAACATGTTCTTGACGATTCTTTGCCCGGGTTGTTGCTGCTTCTCTTCCGGGCTTGTTGCAGAGACTTTGTGGACACTTTCTTGTATCCACACATTTGCTTCCTCAATGTTGCAGACTTCCTTGCCTTTTGTTCGGAGCCTGTCTCCTTCTTCTAGCCTCTTCCGGTCTTGCAGAAGCTCGCCTTCCAGTTCCAGCTCTTGGACCTTCCTCTTGTAGTATTCGACTTCTGCCTTCAGCCGCTCTATCTCACCATTACACCAGGATATATAATACTGCTGCTCCTGGATTAGCTGATGCGAGGAAAGTTGTGTTGGTGCCGCCGGCGTAACTGGAACCTGTTCCTTGAAGTAAAAAGGGCCACAAAGGTTACATGCAGATACCTTACACCTTGAGCAGTGGATCCTTGCTCTTTGCAGTGTCCTCCTTTTGCAGCATGAGCAATTTTCGTATTGTGCCAGTATGAACTCGTTGTGCTCCCACTGGTGCAGGCAGTTCATTTGTTCTGATGGTAACTTGATGAGTGGCCGATAACTCCCTTCTAATTCCCCTAGCATATAGATGGTTTCTTTGGCGCCGGGGAGCACTGCCTTGAGCGCCTGCTCCAGCTCTTCGTCTTCACCCTCTGAAATGCTGAAGATGGCGTCGCTTTGAGCCTCTCCTTCTTGAACTGACAGAACGTCATAGTCTTCTGGTATTGAGAGCTGCTCGAAGACTGCCATTCTCTGAACATTTCGCTTTTCATTGGGGCACTCCCGGGCGAAGTGCCCTTCCTGCCCACAAAGAAAACACTTGCACTTCCTATTTCTTATCAGATGTTTCCGTTTTTCCACCCTTATATGGGTCTCATGCGGCTTACCTCGGTAAGTTCTGGACCTTCTTAACCCATATTTCTTCTCCCTTTGATAGTAGCCAGGTATTGGGATCTGGCTACAGAATGACAGGTCCTTTAGTGACCTTCGGAACGCGGCCTCCTTGCACTCTGCTTCCAGGAACTTGTGCGCGAAGAGGATACGCGGCAACACCCCGACCGTTACTCCGGAGTATCGTTGGTCAAACGCTTCCTTGATGCGCCTGCCTAGGTCTGCAGGCATCTTCAATCAAAACTTCTCGGAGAGCTCTGCCCCTGTGTACAGCCTTCCTGTCTTAGCTGAGAGTCGTAGGTAGTCGTTCATGAATTTGACAATGTTCTTAACATTGTCACAGGATAGCCGTTCGAGGTCTCTGTAAGCCTCATCCTGAATGGCTGTGGACCTAGTAGTTGGATCTTCCAGTGTGAATACGTGCCTCATCTGGGACAGGATGTTCTGTGTCCCTTCTCGCCCTTCTCCAGTAGTTAGCAAACCTTGATATTCAGTGCTATACTGCATTCGCCACTGAATCCACGTGAGCTTTTCCACCTCTCCAAGGAGATTTTCGATGTAGTCCAGCTTGTCCCTGACATCCGTGAATGCAATGCTGGCTACATGGTTTCTGGTTACCGACTCCCATCGAGCAAATGCGTCATCAAACATTCCCAATTGTTCTGGGATGACAAAAAGGGCTCCCCCGTTCTGCTGGGTTGAGGGTAAGGTCCACATTTCATTATTTACTGCCCTCCGGAAGGTGGTCCTCTCAGGGACCCTGAAAGTTGGCCCTTGTCTATGTGACGCCTCTGCGGGGGGGTAACTTGGTGGCCCCATCGATGTATCAGCAGGGGGCTGATATGGGGAAGTGACGGCGCTGGATGAGTAGAGTGCTTCGGATAACCTCCTGAGCGCCGGGTATTCAAGCTCACTTTGGGGGCTGAGGTCTTCGAACCCCGCGGCGATTACATTGCCGCTTTCTTCAACTTCATCATCTGGGTACCTATCCCAGATTGGTCCGAGTTCGCTCCCATCTTGACAGGGATCCCCTATCAGTTCCTTCCTTTTCATTGGGTAGTCAGTTGTTCCTCCTCGGAATTCTTCATTTATGAGGTAGGAAAAATAAGTCCCTTCCACATCATCAGGCTTCTCCTGAGGTATGGCCATGGACCGAGGTGCAGAGGCCCCTAGGCGTGCATCCTCTGCATGGATTCCCAAAGGAGCGGCCTGTTCGTGGTCAGGTCCTGCCGTTAGGAGCACCGCTACTATATGCCGGGTGATTTCTTCTTCATCGCTCGGCAGCTCCTCCTCCTTTGAGTAAACTGACACCCGTGGTGTAATATCTGCATAATTTCGGAAGCTGAGAGCAATGCTCCCGTCAATTAGTTCTTTGCTCAATACCTCAGTTGGTTGTAGTAAGCCCGTGGCTTTTGTTGGCCTAATGACCCAGTTAAGACCCTGGAGGCTTTCTGCTGTGTACCGCCTCCCTGGGAGCGCTTTCACCCCGTGGCTTACGAGATACTCCACGACTCCCTCTACTTCGTAGGCGAAGCCTACATTCGGGGTATTTGAGAGTCTGCCGATGAGGCCCCTGGTGATCAACAAATTGGCCTCACCGTTCTGCCACTGCTTGTATCCCTTTGTCAGTATGGATACCTGAATATTCCTGTAGAAATCCCCTATTGTCAACATAATATTAGGGATGATGTAAACAAGCTGGCTACCTCTGGTTAGGTCGACTTCCATAGTGGCTATGATGGACCTATCGCCAACCCATCGGATGTCTCTAAAAAGAACGAGAGACATTGTGCCTTCCTCCTGCCTGTGGAGGGCTTGGATTCTTACTTGGAGTATACCCAAATGGATATACCTGAAGCCGCTTTGCTGGAGTTGCCGGAAGCTTTCTTCTTGAATAAATCTCCGGTCTTGTTGGTCGTCATCTATGCACAATATGGCCTCCTCTGATCTGTGCATATAGACTCGATGGTGGTTGTCATCACTTCGTGAGTGGTACAGGACCTCCGCTGGGATGATGGAGGCTCGCTTCCTCATTGACACCCGGAGGTCAGCTTGCGGGTCAATGTGCTACTCAAGGACCTGCTGCGGAAGCGATTTCCCAGTTAGACGCCTCCCGAGCCTTCTAGCCCCTTGCTGCACATTGTAGAGCTTTCGCTGCCCTCGCCTGTACTCCCTGATCCTATCTTCAAACAGGGGGAGTGAAGTGGAGGAGGATGGTTGCCCGGCCATTGTGTGCTGCTGCTGTCGCTGAGCTTGTTGTTCTCCTCCTTTAATATTTGAAACGGGTCACGGAACACCCGTAACCTGCCTTTTGTTTCTCTAGGAGCCTTCTCCTGCAACTGTACCAGGAAGCACAAGTTTTCCTGGATTCCTTTTAGTGTTAGGTGTAGGTCCTTTAAGAGACTATTTTCTGGGCAACTTGAGTTTTTCAAAAGTTTGATAGTCAAATTACGAAGTTCCTCACTAGATGGTGGTCGGTTTTCTAGGAATACTGAGGTCAAGGTCTTAACCGCTTCCCTTAGACCTAAAATTTCTTTTTCAAGGTGCTCACACCGCTCAAGGATCTGTTTGAAATGTTTCAGGTGGACTCTGGACGAAAGGTAGGTTCGGTCATAAACAACGGCCAAGTTATTTGCTAGCTGATTGAGTGTTACTCCCTGTGAAGAGGTGAGGTCAAGGTACTCTAGATTAACGATTTTTGATTTGCTATACCAGTCTTGGACAGATTTCTCCCAAACATCGGACATTTACGGACTCCCCAAGGTTTCAAGCTGGACTAGTCATAAAACAAAATAATAATATAAAGAGGATCACACGGATGTCTTCCTTGGTCTTACAGCCTTCTTGCCAGGACGAGATCCGTTCTTTTTCCTCTTTGCCTATCACTTGCTTAAAGCTAAAATCCTACTTAAACTTCAGGGTGAACATAGTGAAAGAACTTCAAGAGAAATAAAGCCTCCTAGTTTTCAAAAATTCCGAAAAATCCTTCGTACCTCAACCACAAAAATCTTAAGCTTGAGCCATAATCTATAAAATAAGGCTCTGATACCAGGTAGAAAATGTAGATAAACAACTTACAGGAGTTATAGAAGAGTATGGCTTATTGAAACAAGGATCGATCAGAACTCCTTCACCGATAATGTTTATTCAGCTCTGCCCTTCAATATATAGGGCCAGAGATTACAAGCAGAAGCGATAAGGATAACATCGCTTCAAAGTACAGACAAGAGCTGTAGTAATAGTACAGACAGACATGCACTCTTACAGTAATAGTACAGACAGACATGCACTCTTACAGTAATAGTACAGACAGGCATGCACTCCTACAATAATAAACTTTTGAACATGGCTCATGCCTGAAAGCAATTTATAGCTCTAACTGATCAAGCTTTGTATGTAAATAACCAATAATATGTCCTTAATTGTAATTTGTGCCTCCAAAATATGCTTATATGTACCCCAAAAAAATATTAATGTCAAACGCTTTGTAGAATAGTTATTATTATAGTCGAAAATTATTGTGTTGAAAAGGTTTTCATGTTATTATGTTTGCATTCCTTGGGTTAAAATAATGATTTACTTCTTGTGATTTTAGTACAGGAATGGATGCTCGAAATTTACTAATTCGGCGAAGTCCTCGAACACAATGCAAGAGAAAATCAACTTAGCAAGTTGAATAGTCTTCTAATAAGAATGTATGCTCCCCAAATTAGACCACATATGAGAACACTTTATTTGTTCGGTTACTAATGGAGGAACACGTTGGTGGAAAAAATAAGGGTGGTAATTTTAGAAAGCAATCTTGGAATAAAGTTATGCAAAAATTCGATGAATTATTTGTCGTGGCACGCAATGCAAAGCAATTGAAGGCTATAGGGAAGAGACTCAAAGAAATGTATAATGACTTTCAATTTATGAAGAATAAGAGCGGATGGACGTGAGACTATGACCATCACAGGCCAACAGCAGGAGATTTGAAAATAATGAAATATTTTTTTTTGGTATGTTACACTTTATGTTGTAATTTTTTGAATACATTATAACATTTTATTTCTAATATTCTTTCTTTTTTTTTTTGAAGCACAACCCACACTATAAAGATGTCTGGATCATTGGGTTTCCGTAGTTTTTTGAGGTAGGAATAATGGTGAAGAGCTCAATTGCGACGGAAAAATGGATGCATTCATCGAGAAGTGCACTTGAAGCATCACTGATATCACGAGAGGGATTCGATTCTAGCGGCTCATCGATGAGGCAAAACACTGAGGTTGACGATGACCCAGTCAATCGTATCGCTCGGAGGAACTTGTTTCGTTGTGAGAACCATACTTCTAGGCCATGTGAGAAACACTCTCTTAAAGGCTTGGATGACAGCAGTGGAAAAAATAGCAGGAGACGTAGTGGAGAGTTCCTGAGAAGTACTATGAGCAAAGTTGCAAAAAATGTTAATTAGGAGACTATAAACAAGTGGATGGATATTATGGAGACAAAGTATGATGTTTTGGATAGAATATTTCTCCAGAATGCTCGTAGCAAAGATGAACAGACCAAACACAAGTATAAAAAGTGCATAAACAAGTTATTCAGCTTAGTTTTTTGGACAGTTCAAACAGGTTGAAATGCGCTGAATGTCTAAAAGATTTATTGTTGCACGATTATTTTTGCTAGAGGACGCGGTTGGACTAAAATTATGGGCTAACTTGCAAACATATGAATATAATACAAAACATGGAGCAGAGGTAGGTAGATTGGTGGGTCATCTACTCAATTCTCAGGTAACTCCAAGTAGGTTGCCAGATGAGTAGCCATGCACGGTTGAAGTACCTATTTACTAAGGTGAGTTGTTTTCATTTATCTTTTATTTTTTTATCATCGCCATTATTGCTCGTAATTTAAAAAGTTTATCACTTTTGCGCCAATTAGGTACGACACAGTATATCTACTCTTCAAATGCAATAATATACGAAAGTACAAGACACGTTCTATCAATCAAGCATGACTTATCACTTAGACAATTTTTGCATGTAAACTTTTATTGGAACTTGTCCAATTCATAATGTCATGCCAATGAGTTTGTGTTTTTGGACATTGCTTTAACTGTTAGACATGTGAGGACTCATGTCATTAACTTTTTGTACTCTCTTTATTTGTTGTAATTGTTGGACATGTGACGACTCATGTCATTGAGACTATATGTCTTGTGAGGTCTTTAAAAAGCTACATCTCTTATAATTTGTCGTGTTTAGAATCCGGTGGCACATGTGATTTCCTCTGAAATTTTCTAGTATAAAATAACTGTTTATCATGTAAGTCGGGTTGGTCTCTATTTATAAAGAGACCTTTGCGAATGCTAAACCAAATTGTGTTTATCTTTGTAACACCATTAGATGTCTAATTACGGTGACATTATTGATGATGAGGAGCTACAAATGGAGAGTGTCTTGGAAGATAGTATTTTCGATCATATACAGGGCCCCTCAACCTATACGAGAAGATCACATCGTCTATTGAATAATCGACCATTTATTGGGATAGAGACTATGTATGATTTACTAGGTAATGAAGAATGATGTTTTCGGATCTTTAGAGTTGTGTCCAATATGTTTCTATAGCTCACTAGATTGTTAGTTGAATGGGGAAGTATCGTGTCGACACAGTATGTATCATTTGAATTACAAATAGAAATTTTTCTTTACTTGGTTGCTCGCAGGATGTCTAATAGAGACTTACAACTGATATTTCAATACTCTGCCGAGACTATAAGGATGTACTTCAATAAAAACTTGAAGGCATTATCTCACTAAAAAACGATTACATACAATTGTCGCCTGATGATATTTCGGTCCATCCTGCGATTCTTAATCGAAAAGGAGCATATCCATTCTTCAAGGTGAGATAATGATGATAATATTCTCAAAGTAATGACAAATTAAAATCCTAACATATTATGTGTTTCATTGTAGGATGCACTCGGTGCTATAGATGACACTTATATACTTGTGATTGTGAGTCAAGAAATGCAACTTTCATTTTGAGATAGACATGATTTGCTTATGCAAAATGTTTTGGCAGTTGTATCTTTTGATTTGGAATTCTTGTACATTTGTACCAGTTGGGAGGGATTTGCAGTAGACGTATGAGTCTTACGAGAATGTTTAATGTGAGGCGATTTCTCGGTCCGCAAAGATGAAATTCGTATTTTTGCTTTTGTTTAAACACGAATGATAATGTTTGTAATGCTAATCATAGTTTATTTTTAGGTAAATACTATTTTGTGGATGCCAGTTATGCCAATGCTAGTCACTTTCTCGCAATATTTTGAAATAAGTGGTATCATATCGGACAGTTTGGTCACGGTCAAGTCTGATATCGGAATCCGAATGACAAGTTTAATCATATGCATGCCAGTTTGAGAAATTGTTTGGAGAGGACATTTGACATATTTGAGCGATGGTTTCAAATATTCCGTAAAATGTAACTATATCTTTATGAGACACAATGTGCTATAGTGGTGACTTGTACTGTACTACATAATTTTATACATAGAAATTACAGTGAAGCCCAGTTGTTTCGCGGGTATCGAACTAACGAACGGGTTCATGATAACATCGAAGAAGATACAGAAACATATAATGAAACAACAAAACCTAACATCCGTATATCACAATATAAAGTACGAAGTGAGGATATACTTCGAAACCAAATAACTGTAGCTCTATGGGATATGTGGGTGACAGTCCACTCTTTTTTGATATAAAATATCGTAATAATTTTCTGATGTCAAATAAGTTAATAGTTTTTTAATTGACTATCAGTTATAAGTATATTTGAGATAATTTTCTATAATCATGTTAGTGATTTTTTTTCTTTTTTTGTTTACTTGTAGAGAATAATGTTGTACTTTTTTATCATGAAGTAGTCGCACGTGCAGGCAAAGAAGTGGCAAATAAGATGAATCCCATGTTGGGCTTCGTGACAAACTCCTATTATAATGCAAGTTATGATCTTTCTCATCCTTGATGCTTTCTTTTCAATCCAGAGTTCTTCAGACATTACTTACTATATTCTTACAGCTCTTGATGTAGACGTTTTGAATATGAGCCAGTTTTTGAAAAACTACTATATATCTGATAATAATGTATATTTTGTTATTCGTTGTTTCTTTATGCAAATTCTAGTATTAAGATTTTTATGATATGCTGTCATGTTATGCTTAAAAACTAAAACTAAAAATATATATACTTCACTTTTATCATAAAAAATTTTCTTTTTAATAATTTTCTACATAAAAATATTTTTTTTAGAATAATATATGTACAGAATAACTGACAGATAACTAAAGTTTGCTGAAATTTGTAAGTGAGAACCATCAAAAATTTCAAAAATCATATGACAAATTATGCCAATCTATGATCCAAAGCATTGCTCATATTGTTGTGATTGTACAACAGTGCGATTAGGATCGTCGTGACTGTACCGGAAGAGAATTTCCATGTTGCTGCCCAAGAGATCCACGTCCAAGCGCTTTGCGATGACCACCTCTGCGCGGTTATCGGTGTCAAAGATCTTCTCGCGCAGTGCTGGATGGCGAAAGACCCCAAGATGCCATTTCCCTGTAGATGTTCTCATGCATTGGAAACCCAAGATCCACTTACATTACCAATCCAAGATTTAGTCAACTATCAAAAATTCATTTCAGAGCAGAAGAAACAATGCCATTGGGTTATATGTGTACAGAAGGAGATTGTTGAGAAATTGTTGAGAACATCCCTGAGCACTGCCTGCACATCATAACATTGAGGAACAAGTAATTCATAAACTTTCCTTTGGACTTAAAAGACCAATATCAAACGAAGTTACAAATAAGAATAATGCCAAGCACAATAAGAATAATGACAGTAAAAAACAAACCATACAAGATTAAATCAATCTCTTAAAGAATAAATGGTTCTACACAATCAGCAAAAATATAAAATGAGCATATATATGGTCCAGCAATGGAACCGTGGAGGTTCAAAAAGCTCAGTCAGATCGTTTAGCACTCCAAGGCAAAATGCAGTGCCATTTAGTGGACAATCATTCAGCAAAATCTTGGTGGGTCGCAGGCCTTCTTCCATACTGCTTCCAGTAGCAATCATTGCACATACTATTGCTCCACCTGATGACCCAGCCGAAGGTGTTGCATCCTACATTAAGGAGAACAGATTACTGGTAATTAGAACTTAAGGAGACCACACAATAGTACAATTGCTATCAGAAAGTGATGCCATTATGCAGCAAAGAAAATTTTACTAAGATTGCTTGCTTAAAAACCTACCCTAGAATCACACATCCAATTACAATGGACATATCGCGACATAAAAAGTAAAAAATAAGAGAAGAAATGCACAGTATTTACTCCACAAAATCCAAAAGATGATAAAATCAAAGTTTCACACAAAACACAAAGGAGCTTGTCTTTTGCTTAAAAACCGGAAAGATTAATAGACCATACCAAAACTTTGCAGAAGTTAAGCCCCTAAATATGCATTATGCTTCACTTCTGCAAAACAGTCAAGAGAAGAACAAGGAAGTAACATGAAAAAGATCTGGTGAACCAAATGGTACGGAAAGGAACTTTTCCACATGAACCTCTGCAATTATCAACATCATCAGAGAGCTATATGAACAATTTACGGATTTTGCAAAAAAAACCCAAGTAGAAAATAACCAAGCTTTACTAGCATTATCTGATCAGACACCAAGAATGCAAATGCAAAAGTTGAAGACTGTTCGGCCCTGTGGCACACTCAAAACGAGAAAACAAGGTCAGTGCATAACCAAAAAAATAATTACTTGAAGGAAAATTTGGTAATTAGAATGTAAAAAATCCCAATGACTAGCAGCTGCTGTAGGCAACTTAAACGTTAAAGTCAGCAAATCAAAGTTTGTCACAAATAAACAGCGCTTCTAATACAAGCCAGGAGGCGAGTTGAGTATAAGCCCGATGGTTTAAATATGAGTCCGAAGATTAATTAAATACGAGTTTGAAGGTTATTTTAGATACGAATATGAAGACTGATTAAGTAGGAGTTCCAAAATTAAATAAATATGAGTGTAAAAATTAGCTAAATATAAACCCAAAATCTAACTGAATATGAGTATGAAGATTATCTAAGGCACGAAAGATTTCGTTGTTTTCCATGGGATTACGGGTGACTGTGGTGTTAGTTATGAATTTACTATCTTCGTCACCGTTTTCGTGGTACCGCGAGTGGATTATGAATTCGTCTTCATCCCCGCCTTCGAACGATCGTGAATAGCAGCTAACGAGATTATGGATTTGCTGTCTTCGTTATCATATTTGAGAAATCACCAGTAACCGGAGTGGGATCATGTGACGAAAAACCGAGACAATAGGGTCTCTTTTTTTTTTTGAACGGTAGCTTTTTATTTCTTCTTTCCTTCTTCACCAAGGCAACTCATGCTTTGCTTCTTGCTTGCGTCCCATGACTGGTGGCCTGGTCCCTTCTCTGGCCGGATCCGGCCATCGCCTTGCTGCAGCGGGGCAGGAAGTGCCTCGGCTTCTCCTCTCCAGCCGGATTTGGCCGTCTCTTTGCTACGGCGGGGCAGGAAGCACCCGGCCTTCCCCTCTCCAGGTGGATCTGGCCTTGCTTTTTGTTGCGGCGTGGTGGAGGAAGTGGTGGCAAGGCAAAGCCCTATGTGAGGTCAGGCTGGCGGTCTGGCTGCATTAGGCAGAGAGCGGCAACAGGCAGGAGCAGGCCGCATGGGTTGCGTAGGCGAGCACAGCCGGCGGCAAGCTTCAGGGCAATGAGTTGCGGATGCGGGGAGAAAGCAAGTTGCACCAGTGTGGGACGATTAGCATGGCTTCCTCTCCGATGAGGTGGTCCGATGAAGCTAGGGTTTGGGCAAGGCTGTGCGGGCAGGGCAGTAGGTGCTTCAACCGAAGATGGGGAGGAGGCAATAGTGAGCTTGAAGGAAAACCTCACAAAGCACCAAAGAAGACACAGAAGTTGAAGAGGAAAGATAAGAATTCAATTTGTTCAACTTTCTCGTCTTCTTTGTTTTCCTTATATGTTTGATCCATAGCCTCTCTCTTCTTGCTCTCTGTTTTTTTTTTATCCCCATCCTCTCTTTTTTTAAATACAAAGTTCTCATCAATTTATAGGTCTACAAGAGAATTGAAATTAAATCTGGGATCTGTTAATTTTTCGAAAGTTCAAGATTGTGATTTGTGATGGGATAGAATCTCCAAATCTCTTTAGTTGGCATATTATGATTGTAATATTTGATTAAATTGTATTTTGATGTTTTGTAATTGGGTACGATCCGCTTGATTGGAATTGATTTTTGTGATGAGAAAATTCAAATTTTGTGGGATGGTAAATTTTCTAGGGAGTTATTTATTAAATTTTTTTTAAAAAAATTAGGATCAAAATATAATTTTATAAATTTTAAGAGTTTTTTTATAAAAAATATATTTGTAAAAATTTTAAAATTTTTAGGGTGCTTTTTCAATAAAATTTAGATTTATTTGTAAACAAAAATTTTCAAGAGATTTATTTACAAATTTTTTTAAAAATTAGACCAAAATGTAATTTTATAAGTTATGGGGGCTTTTTCATAAAAAGGTTATTTTGTAAAAATTTTCAGTATATTTTTTGAATAAAATTAGACTTATTTGTAAATAAAAATTTTTAATAGGTTTATTTGTAAATTTCAGAAATATCAAATAATTTATTTGTGAAAGTTAAAAATTTCAAGAGTTTATTTGCGAATATAAAATTTTGTGGGATTTACTCACAAATCCTAGATTTTGCGGAAATCAATTTGAAATTTTAAAACTTTTAAGGATTTTTTCGTAAAATATTTTTTTAGAAATTTATTCGTAAGAGAAACGTTGTTAAGGACCTATTTATAGAGATCTTAGAAATTTTATTTTGATCCATATATTTGATAAATTTTAATTTTAATTTTGATTTAAGTATCTGACTCAATTAATTCTCTTTGATTTAAGTCAAATTTTTCAACAATTCAAATCCAAATTAAACCTAATTTTTGGTTGAATTTAATTGTAATTTCGATTTAATTGAGACCTACATTTTGATCACAATCTAATGGCATTCAATTCTATTTTTTTTACTAAATTTTGATTAAATTTAATTTTCGATCAAATTTAACTTAAATAGACATATCTTCTTCATTTTATCAACTCTTTGAAGGAGTTTTTAAAAATCTCTCGTGTTTGTTTAACATTTATTGCAGCAGAAACATTCTTGAACATAGCATCATCTAAAGCTTAATGGATGATTGTGAGAGCACATAAATCCCTTTTTCTCTTTTTTTTTTTTTAAATTTCCTTTTGAATTTGGTTTAAGACGATCTCATTTGGAGGATTTTCATAGGGTTTACTCGCAACATCCCATATTATTTGAGAATTAAGGATGACTTTCATTCGGATTGCCCAATTGGCAAAATTTTTTTTGGGGAAACATGGATATTGAAAGGAAACTAAAACATTTTTTGAGGTCATTATGGCTCTAAACTACTTATTGAAAGATAATGAGCATGCAGCACTCAAATAAGGAATAAGTTAAAAGAGAAAATAGAAAAATATTTCATATATAATTTGAGTTTATAATTCTCAAGTTTTTATTTTGATGATAGTTATAAAATATTTAAATATAATAATTATTTATACTACTTCAAATTTAGATGGATATATGCATTTTTAATCAGAATTTAAAATGAGCTAGTATCCATAATTTTGGATTTTGAAACAACTTGGCACTATTTTATTCAACTAATAATAACTTTTTTATAAAAAAAATTCTAATTAATGTAGCGTTTGTTTTTATAGAAATTAGTCTCTTCAAATTTTTTGATTAGACATTACACTTTCCAATTTACAATGAAATAAATGAATTATAATTTTATAAATTTATCTCTTTTACGGTGAATTGAAAAGTTAAATTTATGGTTCAACAGTTGAAAACGACAGAGGCTTATAATCAACCATCAATCGGAAGCGGGAGGAGGGACGAGGGTGGGGAGATGGGATCATATTTAAGGATCATGACACTATGAATGAACTTCGCGTTCTTGTCTCTGATGTCACTAAACTCTCAAAGTTGATGCGGTGCGGACATTGGCTTCAATTATCGCATGCTGACCTCTAGACCCTGGATTTGCAATTAAAGTTTTTAATTTCTAACTTGACAATAATATTTTGTTTAATACATGGGTATTCATTTTATAGTTTAAATCTTTATTTCTTAGCAGGTTGATATCTATTTAGGTTCTTTGTGATCTTCATTTATCTATTAAGAGATCTTTATTTGAAATTTACCAATTAATATAAATTTTGAGCTTATGTTAGGCTCTTCTCGGACCGGTCTGACCCAATCCATTTAGTTAAAAATTCGGTTGAACTGAGTTGGGAAAAAAAAAATTTTGCTAGAGAAATATAAAAATTTTTCTTATTAAAAAAAGGTTTCAAATGGCTGGTTTGGGCGTTTCATGCTAATTACAAGTAGTATTATCGGTCAAAGAAAAAGAAATAAATTCGGTGTGATAAAAGATACGCGGATAAGAAAAAGATAAAATGTCGTAAGATTAAAATCGTGACGCTGCCGCGTGGCCACGGCCTCCCGCATCAGACGCTCAGCTAAAATCCTAGTAATCCTCTAACAACGTTTTCAAATTGCGATAACAACCCAAACCCCATTCTAAACGGCCTTCTAATCTCCGCAGCCAACGTGGCAGAATTTCATTCGCCGCGATGTTTCAATTTCAGTATTAATCTATTTAACCAGACCACGCCATCAAAAGAGACGAACACTGACGGTGACTGACCCCGATCGGCATCTGTGCACCGGGAGCAGTATGCTTACCTCCACCACGATCATCGTCGTCGTCGCCCTTGTTGTGCTCATCTACTATCACTTCAAATCCCGCTACGGTCGACGCCTCGCTGTGGCCGCGGCCGCCCAGGCCCCGCAGCGCTCGATCCGCCATCGCTTCATCTTCATCGAAGTCCCCCGCGACTCGATCGCTGCCACGGCGACGCAGGCGCTGGATCCTGCCGTGCTTCGCGAGATCCCGCTCGTCGTCTTCTCCGGCAAGGATCGGGACCCGATCTCGTGCGCAGTATGCATCGGCGAGATCGCCGAGGGGGAGGTCGCACGGATCTTGCCCAAGTGCGGGCATGGGTTCCACGCAGATTGCATTGATATGTGGTTTCAGTCGCACGCGACGTGCCCGCTCTGCCGCGCCGCCGTTGAGGCGGTTCAGGGGTTAGTGTTTGCGACGGAGACAAAGATGGCGATGGAGAGGGGGTATTTAGAGACGGAGGAGCCGGATCTGGAGCTCGGGGTGACGGCGGCGCCGGCGGCGGTGAGGTCGTAGACATGGGAAGCGAGAGGATTTGGCGGGATTGGCAGCCATGGATCATTTTATACCAGGGATTCGGTTTAAGTGAATTTGGGTGAAGAGTGAACCCAAACCGAACCCATTGTGGGTTAACTTCCATTGGTTTTTAAATTTTTTATGTCAGATTTCTCCCTATATCTGGCTAATAATGTTATGCAAATGAATTAACCATAAAAATCTGAAACCTGCTTCTTTGGCAATGTTTATTCTAGGATGTCGCAATGTGTAATAATCTATAAATATAAGTTTCTTTTTTATCATGGTTTTTTTCATCCTAATTTTTGAACAATAACAGGTTGAATCTTCGCTGCAAACTTTATTTTCATCCTTAATTGTGGCACAAAGGTTTGTTCTCCTTGTGGATGAAAATTTTTTTATTAATGAGGCAAATTAAATCTCTCTGTTTTGGTTTGTAATTTTCTCTCATTTATAAAGTTGCATATATAAGATCTATCATATTTATTATCCTATTTTGTATTTTATATAGTGCCTCTTCTAGAATTTTTTCCTCCATTGTATGAAATATTTGATATTAGATATAAAGAATTGAGGTACACCAATTAGGCAGATTCCGAGAATATATGGTAAGAAAAAAAATCAAAATAATTAGATGATGGTGATGGGCATTGGAGTACTTGCAAAATGGAGGAGCATGTTGAGGAGAGGAACAATGGCGAAAATTATTCAAGGAAAACTTGGACTAGAGTTACTCATGTGTTCAATGAATTAGCAAATATATTGTAAGATGCAAAGTATATGAAGACTAAGTGAAGAACCAAAGTGGGTGGACCTAGGACCATAATATCAACAAGCCACCAATAGACGAAGTGATGTAATGGATGATTTCTTCAAGATAAAATTTAGATTATACTCTATTCAAACTTATCTATTTGATAACCATATGAAATATTATTTCTGGTTACTTTCCTTGTATAGCATAGTTTGCACTACACACAAGTTTGGAAAAATAGTTTTTCTCAATTCTTCATGGTGGAGCTCATGGTGAAAGCTCAATTGCCACTGAAAATTGAATTTCTTTTCATCTAGAGGCCCAGTTGAAACAACATTAGCAATGAACAAGGGACCAAGTTCAAGTAATTCTCTAAATGATCCAACACCAACATGGAAGTTCCATGCCGAGAATTTTGCTTAGAGATGAAGGAGCAGTTTTTTTATCATCGTGAGAAATGCTCTTTTTGCCCATGTGATAGCAGTAGTGCAAAGAGTAGCAAGACGCGCTTTGACAAGAATGTCAAGAGTATTCCTCCGGAGCCCACTATGTATGCTGATCTTGAGAAACTAGATAAGTGGAAGGCGATTATGAAGAAAAAATGTGACCTTACTGAAAACATTCAAAAGAGTAGCAAGAGTGAAGAGAAATCCATGAATGATGACTTAAGAAAAAAGTGTATGGACAAGCTATTCCAACTTAGGTTTATGAATAGTCAAAGATATAAATGCTCCAAAGGTCCCTGGGATCCAATAGAATATAAATATTTTCTACAAAAGGAGGATCCAGATGCGTTAAAATTTTGGGTGACAGAGTAGGTGTATCAATTGAATGTGAAACATGGAGCCTATGAGGGAAGAAACATGGGTCTAGCTAAAGAGTACGAGCAATGGGATAGGTTGCTTAGAAAGAAGCAAAATGAACTGAAAAATTCTACAATCTAATGAGCCCAATTAATTGGCCCCAACAACGCATTGGTCGTGGTCGAACATATGTCAATTTTAATAATAGTCCCCTAGCATGAAGATAAATGGTAGATCTGCAATAATTTTTTTTCATGGCTTGGAATCTTATAAAACTTATTTATGGTTCACATTTGACCTCAAGTTCTCACCATGGAGGATGAAAAGATCATGCGCTTCGACCCATTTTGGTAAGCCACAAATGCACTTACATCTTTTTCATAAAAATTTATATCATTCTAATTTTCTGTGAATTTATTTTCCAAATATCTTTATTGTTTGATCGAGCTATTATCTAATATGATTGCCCTACCAAAGTACTTTTCGCAAATCATCATTAGATTTATTTTTCTAGTTAATATTAGGCTTTCTTTTTTGGTTTGAATCAATATACATACGTGATAACTTTTCAGCTTTGGACATGTAAAATGCTTCTAAGTGTGAAAATATGATCATTGTATGCCTTGTTAAGCATGTGAAGACAAAATAATGTTCAACATGTGAAGACCATATATATTTATTTACAAGTATTGTTTAGAATGTGAAAAATAAATTCTCATTATATCTTATTGATATAAAAACCTAGACATCATTTGATTCGGAATCAGGATCAGGATCAGAATCAAGATCAAGACTAGTAAACCACTTTTGTAAACTAATATTTTTTATCAAAATTAATCTTAAAATAATTTAAAGTTCAAAAAACTAATTAATTTTTGTAATAATTTAATTTAATAATGGTGTAAAATAAGTAATATTAATTTTGCAAGAAAAAAATCTGAAAAATACTGATCCTGATCCTGATTCCAAACCAAATGGCGCCTTATTATTTAGCTTGTGAAGAATAAACTCTAATTATAACTTGTTGATATAAAAGTGTATTGTTTAGCATGTGAAGCATAAATTCTCATTATGTCTTATTGATATGAAAGTGTATCACTCAACATGTGAAGGATAAATTCCCACTATGTATTATTACTTTCAAAGTGTAGTATTCAACATGTGAAATAATGATTTTAACTAAATTTTGTTGATATGAAAGTGTATTGTTTAACATGTGAAAAATAAATTCAGCATGCAAGGCACTAACTTGGTCTATAAAAAGAAGTCGGGGTTGATTATAGTTTCTACATCTCCACTATATTTTTCTTATTCTTGCATTGATTTATAAAGTTTAATAACTCATACTCATATCTCCATATCCACTTACATTCATTCTAATCCTTATTTTTTATTTGATATTAGGATATGAGTTGATGCAAATTGAAGTTTAACCTGATTGTCAATCTATTATCTATGTTTAATATTCGCATTAGTTGTGTCAAACTTTGGTGTGATTTGACTTTTGTTCGCCATATTGACCAAACTTAATTATATAGACATGTATGATTATGTGTGTATGTATGTATGTATGTATGTATATATATATAGATAACCATTTGAATTTGTGTGGACATGCATATTTATGATATATTTGTTTAGGCAAAGTGTTCTATTAGTAGAGACCATGCAAAAATGCTATTATTTTGTTTAGTTAATTACAAACTTTGTCTTTGCTTAGCATAGTCATGTCTTTAAATGTGCTAGACTTTACTGATGAAGAAGATTTTGAATTGAAAATGATGTTGGAAGATATGATATTACAATATTTGTACTAACAATACGGTGGCGAAGAAAAACGTCATGCCCCTTGAATAATCAACCCTTGATTAGAATGAAGATCATATATAATTTATTTGCCAATGAGGACCGATACTTTTAGTCATTTCGAATAATACCACCAGTTTTCTACACTTATCTAGAATGCTGGTTGAATGAAGGGTCATTGCCTCTAGTGTGACAGTTCAGGAGTAGCTCAAGATGTTCCTTTGTATTGTTGCTCATGACACATTAAATAAATCGTCTAACTTTAGGATGAATTCAGAGTTATCCTCCAATGACACTAAGAGACATTCTGTAAATCGAAATGGAAGAGGAACATATTTCTACTCTAAGATTTGAAGGTTGTATAACTAGTTCTCATTGCAAAATTTTCAATATCCGCTAACTTAATTATATTATTTGATAAATAATTGCTTCAATGTGATTGGTGTAGTTGACACTCCACATATGCTAGTAGTTTTGTTTCGAGAGATGTGATTGTTTTCGACATGGACATGATAAGCTCCCTTATAATGTTATGATGGTAGTTTTTTTATTTGCAGTTCATGTATATTTACAATAAACGAAAAAGGTCTACAACATATGTGCATTTTAAGGACGTTTGGAATGTGGCCACTTTTCAGTTTCAAAAAATCACTTATGGTTAAATCTTTTGATTAGATCTTTTGAATATTATTATTACTAATGAAAAAAATAATTTCTTTTAAGTAAATACTATCTTAGTAGATGTTAGAAGATTTGTAAAAAAATTTTTATTAATAATGTTTAGTCTACGGACCGAATTGAAAAATTCTAGCATGAGTTAGACCTTCTAAACTGAGGAGTCCATGGCAGATTCATGTCATAACATTCTCCACCATGGCACCCGACCCTCACCCTGACCATCTCTGGTGCCCGGTGCCAACATCCGACCGAAGCTGACCTCCACCTCCAGCCTGGGGCCGCGCCTTCCTCACTGCCGGCCTACCTCGAGCTCGCTACCACCCGACTTGAGCTCCGCCTACTGCTCCGCCCAAGCTTCAACGACTGCATCTCGCCGTCAGCGGCTCGGCTGGCTCCCTACCGGATCGTAGCTCCCCCGCGACCCTCCAGAATCGTCCGACCAGGCTGCCAGCAAGGCTCATGCCTCTGCAAGATCTCTGCCCAGCTCCCGTCTTCGAAGCTCGACTAACACGCCGCCGCTCGCCTGTGGCCGGATCCGGCCATGATTTGGATGGTTTCGATCCCGAAACCAAGGAAGAGGGGGAGAGGCGAGGTCCCAGCCTCCCCCCTCGTCGTCCGACACCAGAGCAAGCCCGAAGCCAGCCAGGTTTCGCGGGATCCGGCCATAAGATTATGAAGAACGGGTCACGGCCCGGAAGGGATTCGAGAAGAGAAGGCGTAGCTAGGATTTTTGGGCTGCTCGGATGGATTTCAGGACTTTGGAATTTAGAAACTTAGAAAAATTAAAAGTCTAATTTTTTAATTTCAGTATTTAGTTGGATTTTAGAAGTCAAAATTAAAAGAATTGAATAATTCCTCTCTTTTTCTCATTCCAAAAATGAATTTTGAAAATTTTTTTAGAAAGAATTGGGTGGATCCCACTAATCGATTTTTTCGTAGATTCCTAGTGAAGGACAAATCATCTGTTTCCTCCTTTCTTCAATGGCTTGAGTAGCTTCCTGAGCATGCCCCGTCCTGATCTCACCAGCCATCTTTCATTCGTGATCTCGGCAAACTCGTCGGTCGAAGTAGCCGCTGTTGGAGCTTTCCAGGCTTGCAATTTCATAAGTTTTTTCTTTTTCTCTGATCTCGCGAGGTATCTCCTTCCCATATCTGGTGGAGCTTCTTCTTCTCCGATCTCGATGAGCTTCTTCTTCCAATAGCCATCTCGAGCTTCTCCCCGAGCATGCCCCGTCCCGATCTCCCCGGCCATCTCTCATTTGTGATCTCGGCGAACTCGTCCGTGGAAGTAGCCGTTGTTGGAGCTCTCCAGGCTTGCAATTTTCACAGGTTGTTTTCTTCTTCTTCCCTGATCTCATAAGGTATCTTCTTCTCCGATCTCGATGAGCTTCTTCTTCTAGTAACCATCTCGAGCTTCTCCCTAAGCATGCCCCTTCCCGATCTTGCCGGCCATCTCCCATCCATAATCTCGGCGAACTCGTCTGTCGAAGTAGCGGCTGTTGGAGCTCTCCGGGCTTGCAATTTTGCAGGTTGTTTTCTTCTTCTTCCCTGATCTCGTGAGGTATCTTCTTCCTAGCTTTGGCAGAGCTTCTTCTTCTCCGATGTCGGTGAGCTTCTTCTTCCAATAGCCTCTTGAGCTTCTCCCCAAGCATGCCCCATCCCAATCTCACCGGCCATCTCCCATCCGTGATCTCGGCGAACTCATCCGTCGAAGTAGCCGCTGTTGGAGCTCTCCGGGCTTGCAATTTCGCAGGTTATTTTCTTCTTCTTCCCTGATCACGCGAGGTATGTTCTTTCCAAATTTGGTGGAGCTTCTTCTTCTCCGATCTCGGTGAGCTTCTTCTTCCAGTAGCCATCTTGAATTTCTCCCCGAGCGTGCATGTTCCGATCTCACCGGCCATCTCCCAACCGTGATCTCGGTGAACTCGTCCGTCCAAGTAGTCGTTGTCAAAGCTCCCCAGGCTTGCAATCTTCTTTCCTGATCTCGTAAGGTACTTCTTCCTAGATTTGGTCGAGCTTCTTCTTCTCTGATCTCAGTTAGATTCTTCTTCCAGTAGCCGTTGTCCGACCTCCCTGAACTTTTATGTTGTAGATCGACTGACAGATCTTGTCCAGCTTCTTTTTCTCTGATCTTGGTGAGATTCTTCGTCCAGTAGCCGTTGTTCGACCTCCTTGAGCTTTTTCCCTATAGGTCCACTACCAAATATTGTCGAGCTTCCTCTTCTCTAATCTTGTCGACCTCCTTCGTCGATCTCCCCAACAATAGTAGGTGCGTCTTCTCCCTTCTTCTGCACTCATTCATGAACCTGAATGAGCCTCGAGAGGAGACGGATTGTTACAGCATGAGCCCACTCGATCTCACAGATTGTTACTATCTTCTTCTATTTTCTCCTATTGATAGCTTGATGCTTATGTTCTTTTGAGAATGTGTTTGACTCAGAGTTGTCTTTAGATATATGTTGATTTCATTATTCTTCAACATGAATACATGTGGAACCAAATGTTGATTAGCATGACTGAACATTGGTCATTGTGTTCTCGGATCCCTCTTGGATTATTTTAAGGTAAAGATACAAAATGGTGATAAGTGGAGGCTTCCATTTTGACTTTCATGTGCTTATACTTTCATCTATTAAAGAAAGGTTAAAATTCTTGTCGGCTGCCTAAATTCTATTTCTTAGTTGGTTCTTACTAGATCAACCTAGTATTGACATATTCTCCTGGTTAGAGATGATGCTTCAAAACCAATTATACATACTTGGAAGTACTGGAGAAATCATTTTCCTTCATTGTCTTCCTCTTATTTGTGCTTTATTCAATTTGCTTGTGTTGGATCACTAGGCCTCTCACAGATCCATTGATAGCTTTGTATTTTACTATCTGATCTATGCTTGTTGAGATATCGACACTTTAGTGAGGTTTGTATGTGCAGACTTCTTAAAGCTGTAAAATTCTCTTGTTAAATGCATAAATTGTCAAGATTACAGAAATCTAACTATAAAATATTTTTATAATGTTGGTTCCACATGCATTATATTTTGTTAAAGAACAATGAATCAAAATCAGGAAAAAACTAAAAGTTGAAGTATGGGTTACTATTTTATTATAATGACTTGAAGTTTTATTTTGAAATAAGTTTCACTTGGGAATAAAGGAAGTGTGAATATTGCTAGTGAAACACGAAGCAAGTATGTTATTAAAGATTAATACTTTAGTTTGTTAAATTCATGATTTGTCCCTATTTATATGAAATATGCACTTTGGTTGATTATTTTCTTTCCATAGCATATAATCACGTGATTTAAGTTACTTGTATTTCTGAGGAATATGAAGCAAAAATAAGAGAGAAATTTTATGTACATTGAATTAATTATATGTTATATGTTGTTATATATTGTTATATATTATTGGTAGGGTTATAAATTTTGTTTGTGTATGCTTTATTGTTATAAATTTGTAATACGATTTTTGCTTTGACAAATGTCTGTTTATTAGATAAATGATGATGATTTAGAACTGTTAATCATTAAAGCTGCTGAATATTGTTATTTGATGGCCGCATGTTTGATAGTTCGAATGATGATTAGAAAAAGAAGAAACCAACTGAATATTGAACCAATAGTGAATAGAGAGTCTCTAAGGGGTGGTAACCTTCAAAATATACTATACGGTGGAAGATATAATTATCTAGACTATTTAAAGATGGATGTTCCTGTGTTCACAAATTTGGTTAACTTGTTGAGAGATCGAAACCTTTTGCATAATACACAACATGTGACTGTCGAAGAGCAACTTGCAATGTTTTTATATTATATTGGTTTTCATTCAATGAATAAGAGCATGGAAATGGTTTTTGTGAGATTTGGTGAGACAATTAGTCGATATTTGAATGCATGCCTCAGAACTATATGTGGTATTAGAGATGAGTTCATGTCTCAGGCAGTCTTCGCAATGCATCCCATCATAGAGAACAACTCTAAGTACTTTTTGTGGTTTAAGGTATATTGTTCATAATTATTAATTCTAATTTATTAATTTTTTTTAATATTTGGCTGCAATTTATGTAGGATTGCATTGGACTTATTGATGGAGTGCATGTGCATGCTAGAATTTCATCTGATATGATTGCACATTTTCGTGGGCGTAAAGGTGTCACGTAAAATGTATTAATTGCAATTGATGCTGGCCTATGATTTTTGTATGTTTTAACATGATGGGAGGGATCTGTGAATGACTTTACTGTTCTAAGAGATGCTATTACTCGACCTCCTCCTGGTCGTTTGAAGCAAATTGAAGGCATCAATTTTTATTAATAACTATTTTTTGAGTTAATGTATAGTCGAGTGATCAAGTTAATCTTATTGTAGAAAAATATTATCTTGTTGATGTCGGATTCACAATATCGGCTGACTTTATTGCACCTTACAGTGGTGTCAGATACCATATACAGGATCAATTTGGATGACCACCACAAAATATGAAGGAACTGTTTAATTATAGACATGCATCCCTCAGGTCTAAAGTAGAATAGGCATTTGACATTTTGAAGAGCTATTTTCGTATATTGGATGAGACTCCTTTCTTTCCATTTAAAACCCAAGTCGATATAGTGCATGCATGTGTTGTCCTCCATAACTATATCACGACGGTCAATCCAAATGACAAAATACTGAATAGAGAGGTGGATATTGATGGGGAGGAAGAGGGAGACAAGAGGATGAAGTAGAAAAAGAACTATTGTATACTGGTCAAACAACAAGGGAGCAACATCAACAGAACATCCAACAGATTTTGTTGAGAGATAACATAGTGGCTGAAATGTGGACAGTTTACAATCGTTAGTACGCTTTGGTTGTGTTTGAAAACATGTATTGTGAAATGTATTATGGATATATTAGCATATTACTTTTTTTAGGTTATTTTATGTGTTTTGATGTTTGCTTTTTAGTTATTTTTACTTATTTAATTCTTATTTATACTTATTTGCTAAAGCCCTTGTTTTTATTTTAAGGTATGGACTTAGATAGATTTGAACATATGGACTCTAACTCTTATGCTGACACAATGAGTCATGGATTGGACGTTGCTATCTGTGAGCAAGAAACAAATAGGACCGTTGGATAACCTAGGAGCCACAAACCATATAAGTTGTGGTCTAAGAACTGCTCTGAATTTCTTATTATGTTTTTGGCTGAACAAGTGCATGCAGGTTTAAAACAAGATAAATTTTTCAAGAGATAAGCATTTGTGGCAGCTGTAACAGCTGTCAATGTTCAATTTAACACTGAGTTTACCATCGATAACGTAGAAGCGCATTATAAGAAGACATTGAAGAAATGCGTTACAACTATAAAAAAGTTGCATGCCTTTAGTGGGATGGGTTGGAATGAGGATGAGAAGATGATCACTGCTTCTGGACAAGTCTACATTGATATTATAACCGTAAGGATTAATGAACTTTACCTATTTTATTGTGTTCAAATTATGTTGTGAGTTCATATTATCTCTAACATATTTCAACATTACATTTGCAGCAAATTCCTGAGGCTAAATAATTTCTGAATAAAAGCATACCCTTATATGATCAGCTATTGTTGATTTATGGGTCGGACTATACTACTGGTAATATGGCTAGATCCACATTTAATAATTTTGGTAAGGAGATCAATAGAAATGAAACTGAAGAGTATACCCCTCTAGCTGAGGATGACCCTAATGCACCCAATACAGAAGGACATTCTACCAGGAATAATGATACATGTCAAACTGGTGGTAAAGGACCGGCCTCTTCTACAGAGAATACATCAAGGTGGCGAAAGTGAAAGAAAAAACAATCAATTGATGATGGAAGAGCTAATATCTGATATGCGTGATATTGCATGTGCCATCTTGATAGCCGGAAAGGATGCATGGAAGAAATTTATGTATCCAACCTTAATGAGATTCAAAGGAGAGTGATTTACCACTGCCTTTCTCAAACGTGCATGTAGACACTTACATGTGGACGAGATTGATGGTATGGTGTTTGTTATAGGTATGGACGATGATACCTAAATTGAGTGGCTGTAGGAGTTTCTTGATGATGCAAATGAGTAGTGCATGCACCTCGTATGGGTAGTCCTTTTATATCTATTTCATACTCCTATATATTAGACATAACTAATTATGTCTCTATGACTATGTATGCTACTTATTATTTGTTGAAATTAACTTGTGTTGTCTTTATTTGACATAATTATAAGATGGACATATCTTATATTATTTTAGTTGAGTATTTACATCGGAAACCGATTGTATGAGTTTTTCTTATTATGTCTTTTTTAGACTGACTATATGCCTATCTTTTATGCTGCTTTTATAGATTGATTGTGCATCTCATTTGTTTTTTTTTTGGTAAATTTTTCTTCATTTTTAAATTAATTTCTTTTGTCAAATTTTGTTTATTTTTAAATTAGTTTATTTTTTAAAAATTTTGTTCATTTTAAAATTAATTTATTTTGAAAAATTTCCTTCATTTTTAAATTAATTCATTTGGTAAAATTTTCTTCATTTTTTATTTAATTTTTTTTGTCAAATTTTGTTTATTTTTAACTTAAGTTATTTTGTAAACTTTTGTTCATTTTTAAATTAATTTATTTTGTAAAAATTCCTTCATTTTAAAATTAATTCATTTTGAAAAATTTCCTTCATTTTTAAATTAATTCATTTGGTAAAATTTTCTTCATTTTTAAATTAATTTCTTCTGTCAAATTTTGTTTATTTTTAACTTAAGTTATTTTGTAAACTTTTGTTCATTTTTAAATTAATTTATTTTGTAAAAATTCATTCATTTTAAAATTAATTTATTATGAAAAATTTCCTTCATTTTTAAATTAATTTCTTTTGTCAAATTTTGTTCATTTTTGAATTAATTTATTTTGTAAAATTTCCTTCATTTTTAATTTAATTTATTTCATAAAATTTCCTTCATTTTTATATTAATTTGCATGTTTTCATTTTAAATTGTTTCCATATTTTATTTAACTAAAAATAAATAATTTTTTAATAACTATAATTTGTAATTTTATTAAATTATTTAACTTGTTAGTTAAAATATAATAAAAAAATCCTAAATTAATTTTATTATATTTATATAATTCTCCATTTATGGATTAATTTAAATTTTATATTAATTTTTAAATAATAAATGATGTTTTATGAAAATATGTATTTTATGTTTATCAAATTATTTAACAAAAAAATTATATATTAAATAAGTCTTAAATTAAATATATTATAATTATAGATTTGTTTATTTTTTAGTCTTTTTAAAAACTTATATTACTTCTTTCCATTAACTTACCATTTTCTAATATTAAATATATTTTATTATCTTAGTTACTTATAAATAAAACCTCAATTTTTAAAAAATAATATATATTATGTGTTTTTGAATTATATTTATATATTTTTTTTATTTTGTATCAAATTTAATATTAAATTTTATATATTTTCTTATTTAACTAAATTATATTTTTTTTCATTTGTATTCCAACCAAACACCGAAATTACTGAAATTGATGGAATTAGTCAATTCCATTTACTAACCAAACAATCAAATCATAAAATTGAGAGAATTGAAGGATTTCTAATTTCATCTAAAAAAATATTCATCCAAACACCAGAATTATTCATTTCTCTCAATTTCTATAATTGACAGAATTGACTAATTCCCCAATTCTACCTTCGGAATCTATCCAAATAGCCTCTTTCTCATAAAGAAGGAGGAAACGGGGGAAAACAAAAGAAAAACAAAAAATGGAAAAAAAAATGTCTGCAAAGAAAAAGAGAGGAAACTTCATCAAGACCCATGGCTTTATGCATCAACAGAATCCCAACAATACTACAACTATCCAAGGTCCTTTACACATTAATATATCTACACTACCGACCTAAGGCTAGTCCACAGGATCTTCTAAAAATTAGCTCTAATTTAGAATCAGTCTGGAAGCTTACTTAAAAATCAATTTTAAATTAAAGCTAGCTTATGAACTCATTAAATGTCTAATCAGATTAAGAGCAGTCCGTGGACTAACTGAATATCTTTTCAAACTAAAACCGACTTATGAGCTTGCTGAACGTCTATTTGAACTAAGACTAACTTATAAGATCGTCGAACATCTATTTCGATTAAGACAAGTTTGCGAGTTTGCAAGATATCTATTCGGAGTAAAATTAGCTTGTGAGCTCACTGATCGTCGATTTAAAGTAAGGCCAGTCTAGAGGCTTGCCAAAGGTTATCATGACAGTTTGTGGGTTTGTGAACCAAATCAATTAATACAAGTTAATTAAATTCAAGTGACTCAATCACATTGAACTAAGGTATAATAAATGAACAGAACTAAATTAGTTCAAATAGACTATCAAATTGACCTAAATTGATCAAATAAATAAATTAAAACTCAAAACAAACTGGATTCCAAATTTACATTGAGTTAATCTTATACAAGTTTCATGACGAAAGAAAATACTACAATATTAGCTTGTACATGATTTAAAAAAATAGTTTTTTGATTTGATTTTCAATATATAGTTTCAATCACGTATCAAAAATGAGTTTTGCCATATAATATAATAATATTAAAATTCTAAAATTCATCAAAATAATCAAATAGACTAATATAAAATGGAGTGATTCATTTATTTATCTTAATTATGACAAATATAAATCATAACCTTTCCTAAATCTAAAAAAAAAATTTCAAGATTTTTGTTTTTTATCTATCCAAAATATATGTATTTTTTCAACCTCAAAAATAAATTTGGTCGATTTTCTCAATCTTTGAATTTTTTAAATCACTTTTTTTTTATCTTCCAATTTTATATAAAATTCTAAAAAAAACATATAATTTAAAAAAATTTCAATTTTAGTTAACATAAAACTTTTACTTGGACCGACTATCAAAACATCATCATTTGCAACCTGGCATCGATCATTTTTCTAAAATAGCAACACAAAAATAACTAATCATTATTGTTCTTTTTTTCTTTTTTTTTTGAGTGCAAGAAGTGTTAATCTTGTATGATCCACAAGTTACAATAAAGGGGGTTCAATAAAAAGTTTTGGTTACATTTATTCGGAAAATGAGCTTGCCTCTTGCAAGAAGCAAGATGTTTTGAAATCTTGAATTTCTGACCACTCAAAATACAAGCGCTGTAGGTGTACAATTTTTCATTGAACTGAATAAGCTTTCATCGCCATAATTAGTCATCAAAGACCGAGTCCAAACAATAAAACCCCTCCATTCTCTCTAGACCTCATCTTATTTTAGCAAACAGAGACAAACCAAACCTTAATCTCCTTGTAAGACCTCAAAGCTCCTTTCTGCTTTCATTCCAAAACTAGCAGAAGAAGAAGAAGAGAAGCAAGAAGAAGATGTCTTCTCTCATCCACACCCTCCCTTTTCTCCTCCTCCTCCTTGCCGGCACCGGCTATGCCAGCCCCCTTCACGACAGCTGCAAGCTTACAGGCGCGAACAATGATCTCTGCGTTCAATCCCTCTCCTCTGATCCGAAGGCCGCCACGGCGGATGCCCACGGCCTTGCCCGCATCGCCCTGGGCCTAACAGCTCGCGACACAGCTGGGATCGGAGACATGGTGATGAAACTGTTGGAGCAGGCTGTGTCGCAGGATTCCAGCCAGATCCAGTGCCTGACTGACTGCGAGAAGGAGTATGCAGACGCCACCCAGCAGCTCGAGCAGTCGCGCGTGTCCATTGACGACAAGAAGTACGATGAAGTCATTATGTTTGTTGAGGCCGCTATGGCCGACATCAAGGGCTGCCAAGAGGGGTGCCACCAGCTTTTGGATCACAAGAACGTGCTCACCCGCAAGAACAATCACGTCAGCCATATGTGCAGCATCACGCTCACCCTCACCAAGCGGCTCCAGGGCAACAAGCCCAGCAAGCAGCCTCATCCCCGCCATTGATTCCGCTTGCTTCTCTGTTGCTCTGTCTCATGATAAATTCTTTATTTTCTGATGCGTTCATGCAAATCCAAAATTGATCGTTTTGCATGGAATTTTCATACTTAACCCTGCATCATTTATATAATATTATAAACCTGATTTCGTATTTAGATTGGGTTATGTCATGTAGACAAGTAATACAATGGAGACAATATTAATATAGATATTAAACAAATAAAGAGATTAATCATATCTGTTCCATCAACTAAAAATTGAATACAATAAACTTAATCTAAATAAATGAAATAGCTTGGCCATAGCTTTGCAATGCTCAAAGATTACGTGCTATTTATTTTGTTACAAAATAGTGACCCCAATTTACACTATAAGGCTACAAGAATTGATCAAACCGAGCAACTCAAGTAAGGCATACCAGTATGAGACAACCAGTTATTTAATAATTGCCCATGAAATCGTATTTATATGATTGAAGGTTAGATACAATTGGTGAGAGTAAACATGACATTTATTGTTCTACCATAAATCATTGGTTCCTCGTTTGTAAATGGGCATAGTATAAATGGGTATGGGCATAAATGAACACGTCTTGCGTCCTAATTGGTGTCCTGCGGATTGTATGTCTCTCAAATACGAGTTTGCATTACATTTTCAAAGTTTATTGCATGGTTTTCGTTCAGAGTTTGCAAATATTCAATCTGAAATATTGTCGCGTACAAATTCTTATTATGTACATATACGTTACTAAAATCATGGCCGGTATATATTGAGAAAGCTCACTTCATTATTGATTTCAATTCAAAAAGTTTTTTAAAATCTCAACCTATTAACTCGTTTCGCTAATTCATTAAATCGTTGAATATTTTAAAGCTAATATCTTTTGTAAACTAATAAAGGATTCAATAATTTAAAGCTCAAAAAACTATTTAATTTTTATAATAATATAAAATAATAAATATTAATTTTATAAGTAAAAAAATAATTTTGAAACGAATTGATTATGATCCTGATCTCAAAACAAATGATCCCAAAATGTCTTTGCATAAAATATATTTTTAATAAAAAAATCTAGCGGCTATGCGGTCACGCGCCAGGATGGAGAAGCATGTGAGGAGGGTCCAGGAACCACGTGAGCCGATCTGGCTAAGTCAATTATGTTCCAGCCCGAACAGAACGAGACCTCATTCTCTTTCGCCAGAGTTATGGAGCACAAACTGGTTCCCTCGGCCACTTGGCCGCCTCTCCATCCTCTTTCGGGGCTGTCACCCGGCGCTACCCTAGAAAAACCATCCCCCGACCCACTGACGAGTTTCCAGATACTTCACGACAAATAACCCACTGACGAGTTTCAAAATGGGGAATTCGTCCAACGGTATTTTTGCCCGTTGTGTTGGAGTCCGTTGGGAGGAATACTTGCCCCTTCACAGCCATTGATTCTGTCGTCTTTACACTCGTGCCCTTTGTCCTTTCTCTTTCTTTCACTTCCTCGCTTCCCAAAGTTACCTCTTTGGAGAAGAAGCTTTTGAGATCAGATTAAAATGAACAGGTTCATGTGTGCTTGGAGGACCCGGTCCACCAGGACCACCGTATGTACAGGAAAACGACCAGTTCGGATGAGTTAAAATGAACTAAATAAGATGTGAATACTGTCTAGCCCACGCTTCCAATTCGATCTTTGCAGCAACGACTAAACGCCGAGATTATATATAAGTATATCAATTTATCGGTATTTATATGTAACTATAAGTTTCTTTCTTCCATAGTACAGTTAAGCAACATTTCCTAAGCCACCCTTGGAGCCCACAGAAGACAGCTTTCGCTCCAATATGCATCCCTGATTCCCTATCCTGCACTCCCCTTGCAACCAGAATTCAGTGAGCAAAAGCCCAATTACAAGCATATTATTTCAACCACTACCTTTGGTTTACTTCCCCCACTTTACCAACCTGAAGGGACCCAACTTCAATAAAACCCCAATAACTTGACAAAGATTTTGCTATCATTGATCCTCTTAAGATAAAATGATGTCAATTTCCCTGAACTCACTTTCAAATCATCAACCCTTAAGGGGTGTTTTGGGAAGAACAAGTGAGAATATTTTTTGTTTTTCTACTTTTTATGGTTCCGTATTTTTAAATGTTCACTACTCTCATGTGACTCAAATTTCACAGCATGAGGACATCAAAAGAGAAAGATGAAGCTTTTAAGAGCTCATCAGTGGAGACAATGATGCAGAGTAGGGTAAATGCAGAGAGTGCGGTAGCTTTTCCTCTTTATAAGTAGAGCCACACTTCTCGTACCTTCTCTCAGAGCTCTTCACTCTCTCTGTCTCTCTGGTTCATGCCCAAATGGCTCTCTCTTCTCCTCTGGCCTTCTTCTTCGTCTTCTTCTTCTTCTTCCTACTCTTCTTCTCCAATGCCGTTCCCACCAAGTACCACCGCCACCCACATCACATAGCCGCCACCCACAACTACAGAGATGCCCTCATCAAATCCATCCTCTTCTTCGAAGGCCAGAGGTCAGGGAAGCTCCCCCCAAACCAGAGAATGACTTGGAGAAGAAACTCTGGCCTCTCTGATGGCGCAGACATGCATGCAAGTCTTCTCGAAACTCCTCTGTTACCTAGTTTTTCCTCTTTTTTCTAGTGTTTGATGTGATTTGTACTGGGAAAAAACAAAATGCAGGTGGACCTGGTGGGAGGGTACTATGATGCAGGGGACAATGTGAAGTTTGGGTTCCCCATGGCCTTCACCACCACCATGCTCTCATGGAGTGTGCTTGAGTTTGGTGGACTGATGAAAGAGGAGCTGCAGAACGCCAGGGAAGCAATTCGCTGGGCCACTGACTACCTCCTCAAATCCACTGCTCACCCGAACACCATCTATGTTCAGGTTAAATCCTCTTCCTCTGCTATCTTCCCTTCACCATCTGTACTACAGTCATCTATCTCATGTCTTGGACCTGGTTTCACTTTCAACAGGTAGGAGACGCAAACAAGGACCATGCCTGCTGGGAGAGGCCAGAAGACATGGACACGCCGAGGACAGTGGTCAAGGTAGACGCAGAGAACCCGGGCTCTGATGTCGCCGGCGAGACCACTGCGGCTCTCGCCGCGGCCTCTCTCGTTTTCCGCCGCTGCGATCCTTCCTACTCCAAGCGTCTACTCAACACTGCCATTAGGGTACCCTACAAGCACCTTCCCTATAGTAGTACAACACAAACTATCAAGTATCATCCGTTCACCGGACTACTGTTCCCTGCAGGTCTTTGAGTTTGCAGACAAGTATAGAGGGCCATACAGTAGTCATCTCAAGCCCGTTGTCTGCCCCTTCTACTGCTCCTACTCTGGCTATCAGGTCAGTTCTTTTCCTCTTCTTCTTCTTCTTCCTCCTAAACCGCCATTAGGGTACCTAAAACCTAATTGAATTGAATGTTTTGTGAAGGATGAGTTGCTATGGGGAGCAGCGTGGCTGCACAGGGCAACAAGGAACCCAAGATACCTGAACTACATTCAAGTCAACGGTCAAACATTGGGTGCCGATGAGTCAGACAACACATTTGGGTGGGATAACAAGCATGTGGGAGCAAGGATCCTTCTCTCCAAGGTAAAGGGATCATCAACCCTTCGCTTTGAGTTTCGGGTTTCGGAGTTTCCGGAGTTCTTTTTACTCTGTTTTTACTTCATTTTGCAGGCTTACTTGGTCCAGAATGTGAAGTCGCTTCATGATTACAAGGGCCACGCTGACAACTTCATTTGCTCCCTGATTCCTGGCACTTCCTTCAGTTCATCTCAGTACACTCCAGGTCTACTTCCTCTCCTTCTGTAATCTTCGTTTACAGTATTTAAAGTGTTTTTCCATCTGTGGAAGTTGAGGAAGCAGTGGAAATAGAGTTGCAGGGGGATTGCTGTTCAAGATGGGGGACAGCAACATGCAGTACGTGACTTCCACCTCCTTCCTGCTTCTCACTTACGCAAAGTATCTCACATACTCTTCGGAAGTCGTTTCCTGCGGTGGAGTTAGTATTACTCCCAAGAAGCTCCGCTCCATTGCCAAGCGACAGGTACACAATTTAACGAATGGGAAATGCCTTTCCCGCAAGATAACCAAAAAAGGCCCCTTCTTTTACTCCTGCAACTGTTTTTAATTATATATATATATAATTAAAATGGTAGCTTAAGTTCAGTGAAAGACAGGCCTTTCACCGTTTGACCAGATTCTAAAGATAGTACAAAACCTACTCTACTTCCCTCTGGAAATGTCAAGGAATACTAAAAAGCTTGTTGTCACATGATCACGGATTCCCATCGTGTTTCACGCCTCAGCCTGAACGCGGCTCCCAAATCCAACAATCTACGTAATCAAAGGCGAGGATTTTCTTGGCTCCAGCACGTCATCCAACATTGTTCAGTGTTTGGTAGCATGGTCATCTCACATTGTTCAGCCATTCTGATTAATTTGCTGCCAATAAATAGATTTACCACTTTGCTGCCAATAAATAGATTTACCAGTTTGTTATTCTAAATTTTATTATGCATTTGATAATTACTACATATGTTTAATAATTATTATACGAAATTCTAATTGCATGCTATAATATTGTATCTGAATCTGTATGTTGTTTGCAGGTGGACTACCTTCTAGGTGATAACCCGATGCGAATGTCCTACATGGTAGGCTACGGGCCTCGCTTCCCGGAGCGAATCCACCACCGTGGTTCGTCGTTGCCGTCAGTGGCGGCGCACCCGGCCCGCATTTCCTGCTCATCAGGGTTCGCGGTGCTCGGCTCGTCGGCGCCAAATCCCAACCTTCTGGTCGGCGCGGTGGTGGGCGGCCCGGACGCGGAGGACCGGTTCCCGGACCAGCGGTCCGACTACGAGCAGTCCGAGCCAGCCACCTACATCAACGCCCCACTCGTCGGGGCTCTCGCCTATCTCGCCCACTCATCCGGCCAGATCTGATCCCGAGGCAACTATGGACAATATCTTCGTGCATGTCAATTATTTGTAGTGTGATATTTTATTTTTTGTTGGGACCCCAGTGCCAGCTGAAGAGAGGGCATGGGTGGGTTTGTGTTGGTTTAATTAATTTCCTAATTAACAAGTATTTTGTGTTATGGTCTGAGCTTGTAATATATTCTAACGAAGCTTGTGGTGAATTGTAAGGTTTGTGAAAATACCTAAAAACCAGGGGGTTTATCTGAAAATTCTTTTACAAAACAGGGTTGGGATTCTGTGCTTGGTGGGACACGAAAGTTGAGGTTAATTTTATAATTAGAAAGATAATTAATGGTGTCTAAAAACGAGATAACAGACCCTTTGCATTGCTCTAGAAATACTGAAAAACACAAAATCTGGGTGCGGGACGCGCAATGTGATTGGACGTGGCAAAAGATCATGTTGTGACGAGCTAAAAACTGAGAACCTTATCAATGATGCATTATTGTCCCATGAAGCATTACTTGAATAATAGCACCGAGTACAAACATGACTTTTGGTATTTGGTCAGATGGATAATGAAGAAGGAGGCATGTGATGTGGGTCTCTAGTCGTGTCATAAAGAGCCTATTGCACAGCATGAGGAGCTCAGATGTTGCAGGTCTTCGGAACATGACTGCACTTGACTGACACTCACGCCCATTCCTTCTCTCAGAATGGCAAACCACAAAACATTCCATCTCCGCCACAATCTCTTTTCAATGTAATGTAAGGGTTTTTATACATATATACCACTTCAAAATTGTAAGTAATCTGACCATCGGTTGAGAATTTTGCCATCTTCGTCATGGAGTTGCGCTATGACCAGCCAAAAGTATAATCCTGCTGCTTTATCTTTTTTAAATAAGTCAATTTAAATTTAACTCATTATTAAACAGGTCAATTTTTTAAACTCAAACGCAATCCGACCGAATCCAAATTAATCCGTTTATTAAATAAGTCAAATTCGGATTATCATTCAATTTGACTCGAATTAATCTATTTAATTAAATGGATCATAATTTGATCAAATTTAAATTTATCCAATTGGTCCAAATCAACTCGAATCGATTCAAATTGATCCAAATCTATTTGGTATGTTTAAGTAATATTAATAATTTTAGCATATTTTAAATAATTAAAATAAATAAAATTATTATAAATTAATTATAATAATAAAAATAATTAATTTATAACTAATAATTTAAAAAATTACTAAAATTATAGTATAAAATAAATTTTTAAATGATTTTAATTAGCTTAATTGGTAAATGGATTGACTCGACCAACCCGATCCATTTATGACTCAGACAAATAAATGGGTTAATCAGATCCGTTTGAGGTGATTTTCACTAAAATCGAATTTTGATCAAAATATAATCCAAGTTGAAATTTAAATATCACTTAATTATAATTCAAATATGAATCTCAGTTGGATTTGAATCGTGATCAGATTATACCAAAAATTAAGTTTAATTTGAACTTAAATTATTGAAAAATTCAGATTCAAACTAACGTGTTTTGAATAGGTTGAATATTCCAACTTAAAATTCATCAAATATTTGGACTGAAATGAAATATAAAAGTTTTGTAAATAAATTCCTACACTAAATATATTTTACAAATAAGTTTTTGTCCGGATTTTCTTATAAAAGGACTCTAAAAGTTTTACAATTTTATAAATGATCTTTTCTAAAAAAAAATTCCTAAAATTTACAAAATTATATTTTTTTATTCAATTTTTCTGAAAAATTTGTAAATATTTCCTTAAAAATTTGACATCCAAATAAGATATAAATCTTAAAATTTTTAATCAAGAAAAATAAATCTCAATTAATAAATTATATATTAATCACAAAATATGATAATACAATATAATTGTATAATCAATCAATTAAAAATTTGAATACGAATTTTTTGGAGACAGAGATAAAAAAAAGAAGAGGCAGAGATCAAGACACGGAGAGGAGGAAAAAATTTAAAGCTTTTTTTTTGCCCTTTTGCTTGTGTATCTTGTTGCCCTCCTTCTTCCTGTTTCTGCAAGGTGTTTATACACATTGCTACGACCGTGCTGCTGTCCCGATCGCCCCGGCCTCGCCTGCACCTGAACTATCGAACACTAGCCCCGGAGATCTCACTGGAGAGGAGGCCGCCATGCCTGCGCCGCACTAATGAGGATTTGTCGAGAACTCCCGCGCCGAACCTCCCTCACCGTGCTCGCATGGGCTGCCATCAGCCTCACGGCCTACTCCAGCCTTGCCGGAGCCCCTTACCCCGACTGTACTTGTGTTCTACCTGCAAGGCATTGCTCTGCACCAAGCTTTACCTCGTCTGCTTTCCGCTGTCAGACCTACACACTAGCCTTCGGCCACAACGAGCTCGCAGCCGAACCGAGCGACTGCTCTGACGCTGTACCTGCCTAGTCCGAAGCTTCTCCATGCTTGTGTTGAAGCATACGCCGTCCCGCTGCACCCAGCCGGTCAACGCCGCCGTGTCGATCCGCTCTGTCCATGTCTGCCACTGACAAGCCATAGCCCTTTCCTGCTTAGCCGACCCGAGCCCCAGCCACCGCCAGCTTCTTCTTCATTAGCCCACGCCTGTGCGGGCTCCTACCCAGCGAGTTCGAGGCCCAGCAGTCGCGACTTCATTATTTAGCCACCACCACCGTCGAAGAGGAGGGCTAAGTATAAATTCACAAACTGATTTTGATACGAGGTTGAAAGCTGATTGAATGTAAGTTCGAATGAGTATGAGTCTGAAGATTGATTTGAATGCAAATCCAAATGTTGACTGAATGTGAATTAAAAACTAGTTGAGTGTCAGTTCAAAAATTGGGTTAGATGTAAGCTTGCAGACTAGTTTAAATGCGAATCCGAAGACTGACTAAATACGATATCAAAGGTTAGCTGAGTGTGAATCTGAAAGCTAGTTTGGATGCAAATCCAAAAGTTGGTTGAGTGATAGCCCGAATGTTGGCTTGGATGCGAGGTTAGTTGAATACAAGTCCAAATGTAGGTTTGGATTTGAGCCCAACGACTAGCTGGATGCGAACTCCAAACCTGACTTAAATGCAAGCCGAAAGGCTAATTGAATATGAGCCCAAATGCTGACTAAGCATAAGCTCAAGGGCTGATTTGGATGTGAGCCTGAAGGCTGATTGAATATAAATCCAAAGGTTAGTTGAGTGCAATGCACATAGTATAAAAATTGAGGCCAAGTTCTTTTTTTCTTGGTTAACAACTTTTTTCTTTTATTTATCTATTTCCTTTCTTCTTCTCCCATTCCCTCCTTTCTTTTTCTTCTTTAAAAACCTAAGCCTCCTTCCTCTTCAAATTGCCCTCCTCTCCTCTATCTTCTCAACTGGGCAGTGGAGGCCTAGATTCGGCTTGTAGTGGTATCAGGCCAACTCCTGGCTCGCACTCAGTCAGCTTTTTGACTCACATTCAACCAGTCTTGGTGCTTGCACCCAACCAGCTCTCAAGCTCGCACTCAGCCAACCCTTAAGTTTGCACCTCTAAGTTAACTTTTGAGCTCGCTAACCAAGGCAATCTTCGAGCTTGCACATTTGAAGCTAACCCACCTGCTCACCTAAAATTATCATGATAGCTTAAAGGCTCTCGAATCAAATTGATTAATATGAAATGACTTAATCACATTGGACTTAGTTAGGACAAATGAAAGACACTAAATTAACTCAAATGGAACCACCAAATAGATCTAAATTAATTAAATAGGTGGTCCAAAACTCAAATTAAATTGAACGCAAAATACAAATTGAGTTAATTCGAACCAAATTAGCTCAAAATTAACCCTATTCGGGTTCAAGTTGGATTAATACAAAATCAAGTTAAGTTCAAATCAAATCTAATTTGAGTTAAACTAAGCTCGAATTAAATCCTAATTGGGTTAAATTAAGTTCAAACTAAAAGTTAAGTGAGTCAAATCGAATCCAAAGTCAAACAAGAATCAAGTCTAGTTTGAATTGAAATTAAGCTGAACCTAAATTGATTTGAACTTAAACTAAAGCCTATTAAGATGCAAACTTGAACCCGATAAGAGTCCAACACAAGGTCAAATACGATCCGAATCAAATGAATTAGACTCGAGCCAAAATCAAGTTCTGAACATGGAGTTAAATCAAATCAAACTCAGATCAAAATTAGTATTGCTCCCACTAGAGTCAATGATCAATATTTAACAAATATTCTTTCTAAAATTAATGTCAAGCTTAGTTAATTGAATTCGTTATTACAAATTAAACATTCACCATTAATAGTAATAATGATTTTGGGAATTGATATTTCACATGGCACCCTTGGTTAATATGATGTCTCTTTATAGCTATGGTAGTCAGTTCACGGAAGTGGCCTTCGATTTTTTGCTATAAAATATCAATGCAAATCCAACCACCAAAGGTTCTGAGAGGAGGAAACAAAACATATCATTACCTTTCAAGAAGGAGTTAGTGAATCGTAATTCAATTAAGTTTTAAATATCAAATTGAATTAAATCAGGCTCGAATCAAAGTCGAGTTCTAAACATCAAGCTGCATCAAATCAAACTTGATCTGAATCAAGTTTTGAACATCAAATTGAATCAATTCAAACTCGAATCAAAATCGAGTTTTGAATATTGAATTGAATCCAAGCTGAAGTCAAACCTGAATTAGAGTAGTCCAAATGGAGCTAAACAGAGTCAAATAGAGTCTTACTGAGTGTATTAGATTTTTAGCAACACTCCAAGACTATAAATAATGGGTGATATTACTATCCTGATTCAAATTAGAACTAGTTTAAATAGAACTAAACTGAGTCAAACTAAGTCTTGTTGAGTGTGCTATAAAAATCTTTGGCAACACTCTAATGTTATGCCCAACTCTATAAGCAATGGATAATGCTACTTTCAAATTCCTGAAGTTATCATTTATGCTTCATTAGGTATGAAAATACTTTAAACTCATAAAGTTATCGCTTATACCTCATTAGTTATGAAAATACTTTAAATTTATAAAGTTATCACCTACGCCTCATTAGTTATGGAAACACTTTAAACTCATGAAATTATCACCTACGCCTCATTGGGTATGAAAATATTTCGAATTAATGAAGTTATCACCTACACCTTATTAACTATAAAAATACGTAAAACTCATGAAATTATTACCTATATCTCATTAGCTATGGGAACACTTCAAACTCATGAAGTTATCACTTATGTCTCATTGGCTATGGAAATATTTCAAACTCATAAAGTTATTATTTATACCTTATTGACTATGAAAATACTTCAAACTCATAAGGTCATCATCTACGTCTCATTGACAATGAAAATACTTCTAACTTACGATGTTATCACTTATTAGTTATAGAAAAACTTTAAACTCATGAAGTTATCATCTATGTCTTATTAGCTATGTAAATATTTTTAAACTTATGAAGTTATCATCTACGTCTCATTGGATATGAAAATACTTTAAACTCATGAAGTTATCACCTGTCTCATTAGCTATAAAAACACTTCAAACCCATAAAATTATTACTTATACCTCATTGGTTATGCAAATACTTCAAACCCATGAAATTATTTCTTATGCCTCATTGGTTATGAAAATACTTCAAACTCATTAAGTTAACGTTTATACCTTATTGGTTATGAAAATACTTCAAAAACTCAAGTTAACACCTATGCCTCATTAGCTATAAAGGAACTTCAAAACCTTGAAGTTAACACCTACGCCTTATTAGGTATAACACTTCAAACTCATGAAGTTATCAGTAATGCCTCATTGACTATGAAAATGCTTCAAATCAAGAAGTTATTACTATGCTTTATTGGCTAACAAAAATACTTCGATCAAGAGAAGATATTATCATTGCTCAGGCTATTGGAGATACTTCACCCCATTCTCTTTCTATATCCCACCAAACAATGCCACCAAACCAAATCATCAACAACCACCAAGGATCAAGTCAAGACCTATTTGAGTTAGACTCCATACAGTTCAACACACAGGAGTGGAGCAACAACATATATTAGAGCTTCATTCCTATTTCTCTTTCCTTCTTTTATTTTATTTTCATGATCTTCTTGTTATAAAGTGCGAGTATACTCTTGTTTAAATTATAAATCATTTCTTAAAACCAATCGAATATTTTCTTCTTTCGCTTTTATGTCTCTATTTTTATTAGTTAGGTGTTTTACCTTAAAAGGTTCCTGACAATCATCAGGATAATTAGCAATAGATGTTTGCGTCTATTGAAAGTTAATGTTCCCACAATATTTAATAGTATATTCAAATTAAATACACTTTAATTTATATATTGATATTGTTATCTGGGGTCTCCACCACTCTGGGCCTCTGAAATCAATCCCACAGGATTATAAACAGGTTACATGAGTTAACCCAATTACGGTCTGAATTTTTTTGGATTATAATTAGGTCAACCCAAGTTTAGGTCAAGTTAATGGGTTAGATCATATATTGTTAGGTCTATTTTTTACAAAGATTGCTAATGCAATTATTTTTTAAAATAATATATGTTGTGGAAGCCTTGGTCATCACCATTTTCGATATGCTAAATTGTCTTTCTATTGATATGTAAGAAGAAACATTGTGAAAAAAATTATCAGGAGCTCGCCGGCAATTGCCGTCCCATGTCCAATTAGTCACAATGGAAATCAAATAGACGAAAGAAATTTTGTATTGCTTCTTACTTTTGTGAATACTCTAATATTTATAGTGGATGAAAGTGATTGATTTGACATATCTGAGATTCTTTGATCTTAGTGACATACTCACCGAGTCCTTCATAACTAATTACTGTGAATCCCGAATCTTTCAGGGTTGTATTTTGGAGGATAAAATATTTATAAATACTTTGATTATTTGGCTAAGTTGTTACATATCGAAATCACCAAGCTATGTGACTCACCTTGAAATAACCCTTCCTTGGATCCATCAAGTTGCAATTACATTAGAGATGGGCTCGATTTGATATCTCAATCAACCTTGTTGACAATCCATTTTTCGGACATGGATTTACTTTTTTGACTTGATTGATTTAGTTTAATATATCATTAGCACTCCAACTTCGAGTATTGATTCCTTGATTCAACATATATAGTTAGGTTGATTTTCACTAACCCAATATAAATCACCAATCATTGTGATTCTCTGAAAATTGAGTCATTATAATGTCAAATCACACGAAATCATTAGGGTTCACTCCTCGAGATTGTGGCATTGAGTTGCCAATTCAATTGTCAAGGTATTATACAATATTGACATGTGTTCTTTGCAATCATCATCCACACCGTTTCTTGCAATTAAGCTTGGATGCACAATACATCTGAAAGGTAGTGAATTTGAACTCCCACTTTTTTATTTTCAATGGCTTGGCTTGAGCCACGTGGAGTACGTCTGACAGTTCAACGAAGATTATATAAAGGCTTCTTCATCCTTAATTTCCATTTTGCAGCCATTTGAACCTTTGAGCTCTTCCTCTCTGGCAAATCTCCCCCTAAGTGCTCACTCTTCCATCAATGGGCTCCTCGTATGCATCCCCCATCGCCAGCGGTGCTGTTCTATCCTCTGGGAGGCCTACCATCGACATGTCCATAGGTTATTCTCACCCTCGGTGCCTGCATCGCTGCTGGATCGAGGTTATTCTCTCTGCCATCATTTATTCTCTTCCCAGTGATTATCCCAAAGTGCATTGATTCGAGTGCTACAACCATCATCACTACTCTACAAGGAACTGTGGATTCAAGTTCAGCAACTACTGCCATCGTTGCCATGCCAAATCCGAGTAAGTTTCTCACCATTCCTTTTTGATTTGGTAATTTACTCATCCTTATTTTGATTCAGCACACATGCTTTCTTTTCTTTCTTTTTTTTTTCTCAACCTACCATATCAACCATAGGATAGAGAAAATGAAAACTTTCGGTGAATTTAGTCTTACCTCGATATATATATAAGCTAACATGTGCAACTATTTCAATGAACTTAATGGTAGTTCAGTAGTTTCTAAACTTTAGTTCGGTGATTCCATTTGTAGGGTTCAACTGAGGCATGATTTGACCAAAACATCACTCTGGATAGGTGCTCCCCAAATAAGAATTTGGATCACCGTACCAAAAGAAACACATTGATCACTTGATTTGGTTCAGTATCAAAATCAGATCAGAATCAAGATTAATAAATTACCTTTATAAATTAATATCTTTTTATCAAAATTAACGCTTCAATAATTTAAAATTTAAAAATTATTTATTTTTTTTAATAATTTAATTTAATAATAGTGTAAAATAAGTAATATTAATTTTACAAGAAAAAAATAATTCTGAAAAAGACTGGTTCTAATTGTGATCCCAAACCAAATAGGACCTTGGTTAATGTATTTGGATTTTCGAATGGGACTAAACTAGACCTATGGCGGGTCAAAAATAAATTAAAAAACTAAAGAAAGAGGTCAGGTACGAGTTTATTATCATTTGAGAAATATTTGAGAGTAATCTACTAGAGGTACTTAGAAGGTGTTTGGATCAATTCTGAATCCGAAATTGAGAAATTAACTAATTTTTTCAATTTTGGAGAATTAATGAAATTGAGAGAATTAAATAACTTTTGAATTTGGATGATTATTTTTTAGTGAAATTACGAATTGATTAATTCTTTCAATTCCAAAATTTCGTTGTTTATTGTCAAATGAAATTAATTAATTTCATTAATTTTTCGAATTCCGATATTTGGTTTGGTTATAATGAAAATTACTAAATTTGATGATTTATTTATAAGTAAATAAAAAATATAAAAAATTTAATATAAAAAATAATAAATTAATTTAACAAAAATAATAAAATTTTATAAAATGATCCAAAAATGGATAGTTATATAAATATATTTTAATTAATTAAGAATTTGCTTAATATATTTTAGTAATTTTCTTGTCAAATATTTTTTATAAACTAAAAATACATATTTGTTTAAAAAAATTATGATTTATTTATGAACTACATAATTCCGCAACTTAGTGGTAGAATCATGTTGATATCGACAGGGAAAGCACTGGCTGCGGGACCACACGACAGAAAAAATTGCCTTAAGATGCTCATTCCCGTCACCATGTATAGCACTGGTAAAGAAAAAGATAGAAAATAAGCTCAGATAGCACACAGGTATCATTTAATACAAAAAGATACTCATGCACCAAGGAAATGGTGCCATTCTTTTACATTTGAACAAGCAAAACCAATCCAAAAAAATGGATAGTGAGTCCAACATGGATAAACATTGAGATCTAATAACCATAATAGGGGGATATGTTCATAACTACATCAAAGAGAAACATAACCATTCCAGGCACAAGCATTTTTTTCACCAATTATTAGAAGCTCTGTCTTTTATCCACAGTCATCAAAATTCAAAAAGCTATGCTGAAATTTAGATTTTCTTTTTGTCAAAGATGGATTAACCTCTGGATAGTTTGCAACTAGAACTGATAGGTGACAATATGTTATATTCCTGTAGAAGAATCCATAAAGCATTCTAGACAAGTCAAAACCAATTTCAGGTTCATTTGAACAATTCACAAACCAAGCATGCGCATGAACCTGATATTGAGAATCTCATTAGGGATCATCTCTACAAACAATTTTGGGGTTCCCCACTTCTAATAACTGATACATATGCAAAATAGACAAAAGAAAACATGATTGCGGAATGCACATGATTTCAGAAATGGTGGTCTTATTTCCTCATACGGATTTCCATGGTAGCAGAAAATCAGAAATCACCTTCTGATATGTAGTATATATGCACCAAAACAGAAGATAACAATGCACCATGAACACCAAAATTTACATCTCTGAGAACAGCCAAAGGCAGTAAGACATGAGTATCATCACATTCTTATACCAGAAATGCATTCAACCATGCTTTCCCCGAAGGAATTCGAGTTGAAATTGAACCATGCCGTAGCAAATCAGATCAAGTACTCTGAATTACACAAACGCTTTATGAAGGCAAAAAATTCAGTTTGAGCATGTTGCGGAAAATATCGATATCCACCATAATTCACGATATAGAGGAAGAACAGAAAAGAGGAAAAGATAGCACACAAAAGATATATTTTGGGAAGACGATCCAGAGAATATTGTATTGATTAGAAGAGAAAATAGAAGATTACAACGATGGAGACGAAACTCCAATGTCACTAATTCTCACAAAAGACTAAGTAGTCTGACCGTCACAAGACGTATTGAGAGTATTGATCTATATATATATCTCTCTCACTCTCTTGAAACCTTTACATCAATGGTGTATTTATAGATGTGGCCTAATGATATTTGAGTCAAAGTAAAAGACTAACTCAAATAAGACTCTACTAATTTAAGACTTCTAGTAGAAGATAAATCTAGATAAGGATTAGGCCCATTAAATAATTTCCTAATATAATTAAGACTATCCGGAAAATTGGATTCGAGACACCATAAAGCCAACAATCTCCATCTTGGCTCGAATCATCTTATTCTTTGAATTTGAATCTTCAATAGATGTCTTTGCCATTACCTCTTGGGATAGGATCAACGACCTTGGATATTGATCAAGTCCAAACAGAGCTTGAACTTATCAATTGGAATCACCTTCGTCAACATATCTGCAGGATTTCTTGAAGTATGAATCTTTTGTAAAGAAATCTCGCCGTCTTCAATAATGTCTCGAATAAAATAAAATCGGACATCTATATGCTTTGATCTGGCATGATACATTTAGTTCTTCGCAAGATGTATGGCGCTCTGACTGTCGCAAAAAATAAAAAGAACATGTTGAGAAAAACCAATTTCACTTGCCAAATCTTTTAGCCATAGAGCTTCTTTGACGGCTTCTGTAGCTGCCATATACTCACACTCTATTGTAGATAATGCTACAATTGACTGTAAGGTACACCTCCAACTAATAGGTCCTCCACAAAGAGTGAAAAGATAACTAGTGAGGGATCGGCGTCGATCAAGGTCTCCAGCATAGTCTGAATCGACGTAGCCAATAATTTTGGCCTCTTGCACTGTGTTCCTATCGAAACATAAACCAATATTAAGAGTACCTTTGATATATCTCAATAGCCATTTCACGGCCAGCCAATGCTCTTTTCCTGAATTTGTCATGTAACGACTAACAACGCTGACTGCTTGTGCAATATCAGGTCTTGTGCATACCATAACATACATTAGACTTCCAACAACACTTGAAAATGGGATGTTCTCCATGTATGCATGCTCTTCATCTGTAGAAGGACATTGTTGAGCTGAAAGCTTGAAGTGAGATGCCAAAGGAGTACTGACGAGTTTTGAATTCTGCATGTGAAAATGAGAAATAATCTTCTCGAGATACTTGCTCTGTTTGAGCCATAATTTTTCATGCTTTCGATCTCGATCAATCTCCATACCGAGAATCTTCCTTGCAGCACCTAAATCTTTCATCTCAAATTCCTTTTTTATTTTAAACTTTAAATCAGTTAGTAGAGATATGTCTTGAGTAGCGATAAACATATCAACAACATAAAGAAGTAATATAATAAACGAGTTATTGGCATGCATCTTAAAATAAACACAACAATCATGTTTGCAGTGAATGAAATCTTGTCTCAGCATAAAACTGTCAAATCTTTTATACCATTGCCTTGGAGACTGTTTCAAACTATAAAGTGATTTGTTCAACTTGCAAACAAAATTTTACTCACCTTCTTGGTTGAACCCTTCAGGCTGTTGCATAAAAATTTGTTCTTCTAATTCTCCATGTAGAAAGGTAGTTTTGACATCAAACTACTCTAACTCAAGATTATGAAAAGCAACTAAAGCAAGTAGAAAACGAATAGATGTGTGTTTAACCACAAGAGAGAAAATTTCATTAAAGTCAACACCCTCCTTTTGTGAATACCCTTTTGCAACTAAACGAGCCTTGAATTTAACACCATCTATTTCAGAGAAATCCTCTTTCTTTCGAAATACCCACTTGCAACCAATTGCTCTTTTACCTTCTGGTAATTTCACCAGATCCCAAGTATGGTTCTTTTGAAGGGAATCCATCTCTTCATTCATAGCAGCTTGCCACTGAGAAGAATTCTTATCCTGCACTGCTTCTTTATAGGAAGAAGGATCACCATTGTCAGTAACTAAAGCAAAAGCTACCATATCTTCAAAACCATACCTCTCAGGTGGCTTTATTTTTCTTTGAGATCTTCGAAGTGGAGACTTTTCAGAAACTTGATTCTTAGAATTTTCTTGAGAGTTGGGAATATCCTGAATATCTTCTTCTGAAGGAACTACATGCTCCACCTCCACTTGCATTATATCATTAGGATCTTTCTTGAGAGATTTTAGCATAATACTTTCATTAAATACTATCTCTCTCTCAATAATTACATTTGAAATAGTAGGATCCCACAAACGATAGCCTTTGACGCCTTTGGCATAACCCAGGAAAATACACTTTTTGGAACGTGCATCTAACTTATCCTTGATAACATGCACATAAGAAAGGCAACCAAAAATCTTTAAAGAAGAATAATTTGCAGGATGACCAGTCCATACCTCTTCAGGAGTCTTGCAATTAAAGGCTGTTTGAGGAGAGCGATTCATAATGAAGCATGCTGTATTGATTGCTTTTGCCCAAAAATCTTTATCAAGATTAGTTGTACTGAGCATACTACGTACTTTCTCCAACAAGGTTCTGTTCATCCTTTCAGCCACACCATTTTGTTGAGGTTTTCCTGGGATGGTAAAGTGGAGTTTGATGCCTTCATCTTCACAGAATTTGAGAAATTCTGTTGATTTGTACTCTCCGCTGTTATCACTTCTGAGGTATTTGATTTTTCTACCAGTCCTTTTTTCAACTGAAATTTTTCACCGTTTGAAAACAGAAAACACTTCGGCTTTGTGATGCAAAAAATAAATCCACACTTTTCTGGAAAAGTCATCAATAAAACTGACAAAATAACGAGCACCAGATTTTGATGGAATAGGAGAGCACCACACATCAGAATGAATATAATCAATTAAGCCTTTAATGCAATGAATACCGGTGTTAAACTTTACCTTGGACTGTTTACCATAGAGGCAATGCTCATAGAAATCCAATTTGCATGAGTTGAGGCCTTTCAGTAATTTTCTTTTGTTGAGCTCACTTAAACCTTGCTCACTCATATGACCGAGACGCATATGCCATAAGTGGGTCATATCAGAAGAAGAGGCCTGAGAAATTGCTGCTCCACCTACAACGGTTTTTCCTACTAACTCATACAAATTTCCATGCTTTAGACCCTTCATCACTATCAATGAGCCTTTAGCAACCTTAAGAACTCCACCTTCAGCAGAATACTTATAACCAGCAGAATCCAAAGCACCTAAAGAGATCAAAATTTTTTTCAAATCAGGAACATGTCTAACATCAGTAAGAGTTCTAATAATATTATCAAACATCTTAATTTTAATTGTTCCAATTCCAACAGTTTTGCATGGATTGTTATTACCCATCAAAACCAAACCACCATCATAGGACTTGTAGTCTTCAAACCAATCCTTATTAGGACACATGTGGTAAAAACAACCATAATCAAGAATCCAAATATCATGGTAACGATCAAAATTAGAACTAATAGAGAGAACGTTACCCAAATTATCATCAGAACTTCCTTCAACAACTGACACTTGTTCTTTGGCTTGCTCTTTAAATTGAGATTCTCTTTCTTTCTTTGCTTTGAGCTTTCAACAATCTTTAATTGCATGTCCATCTTCTTACAATACCTGTAATTTATTTCTTTGGATTTGGATCTAGAACGATCTGTTCTTGATCTTTCTTTGGTACGACCTCTGACAATTAATGCTTCTGAGTGTGACACATCCCCTCCAATCTTTTTCAAATATTCATTAGATAGAAGGGCAGCAGAAATATCGTCAAATTTCAAATCCTTCCCATACATGAGAGTAGTTTTAAGATTCTCAAGAGAAGAAGGTAAAGACGATAATAAAATAATTGTCTTGTCTTCATCTTCAATTTTAACATCAATGCTTAACAATTGAGAGACAAGTTTATTGAAAACATTAAGATGATCAACTATATTCGTACCTTCTGTCATTCGAAAATTGAAGAGCTTTTGCTTTAAATAAACTCGATTTGAGATAGACTTACTCATATACTGTTTCTCCAGCTTTTTTCATAACTCTGAAGTTGATGTTTCATCAAGAAACGGATAGAGTACCTCATCGGTGAGACTGAGGATGATTGTGCTATGTGCACTAGCCTTTTGGTTTTCCCAGACACTTTCGGTGACATCTTCAGGCTTGACGTCCTCTAATGTGTGTCTCAACCCTTGTTGAGTAAGAATTGCACGAACTCTTGCTTGCCAAATAGGAAATCCTTGCTTTCCATTGAATTTCTCTATATCGAACTTCGTACTAGACATGTTGAACCAAGCTCTGATACCACTTGTTGCGGAAAATATCGATGTCCACCATAATTCACGATATAGAGGAAGAACAGAAAAGAGGAAAAGATAGCACATAAGAGATATATTTTGGGAAGACGATCCAGAAAATATTGTATTGATTAGAAGAGAAAATAGAAGATTACAACGATGGAGACGAAACTCCAATGTCACTAATTCTCACAAAAGACTAAGTAGCCTGATCGTCACAAGACGTATTGAGAGTATTGATCCATATCTCTCTCTCTCTCACTCTCTTGAAACCCTTACATCAATGGTGTATTTATAGATGTGGCCTAATGATGTTTGAGTCAAAGTAGAAGACTGACTCAAATAAGACTTCTACTAATTTAAAACTTCTAGTAGAAAATAAATCTAGATAAGGATTAGGCCCATTAAATAATTTTCTAATATAATTAAGACTATCCGGAAAATTCAGATTCGAGACACCATAAAGCCAACATGAGCAAACTCCTCAAGCTCAAGATTTAAAAACTAAAATTTGAATTTCTAAACTCAATTTTCAAAATCGTCTACATTCCAAAAACATCAAACAAATTCAGAAAACTTCGTAAAAGCGCACAAAACAAGTGAATAGCTATCATGATACTTCGCTTGAGATATCAATTCACTTACATCGTGATAAAACCCAGACAAATTCAAGGAAAATCACTACTTGAAAGCTTTTCAGATCAAACCCTAGTGTTGCAACTGGAGATGAACCGAAACGATGATGAGAGGAAGTGAGAAAGGGAGGACATTACAGCACCCCATCGGCTTCCGTCTCATCCGAGACGATTCGAAGAGATTTGTTCGCCGGAGTTTCGTCAAGGTCAAGATTAAAATTATAGGAAAAATAACCTCATAAAATGGTGCACTCTTCACGTTAGAAAACAATATGAATAAAGAGAAAAAGAGGAAAGAAAATACGAGGAGAAAACTTACCATCCGCTCCAAATCAGTTATCAATATCACTCTCTATTATTCCAAGTTCTTTGCAATCACTTTAAGATTCATTACTTCTATATTTCGAAATTCTAAGTGGAGCACCAATTCAGCTAGAGTAATCAGAGTATAAAGAGAAGATAATATTTGGTATTGAAAAAAAAGGAAGAAAATAATACCTCAGTGGAAGCCATATAGTCTTTTGTTGAGTTTTGAGTGTTTCAAATTCTGATTAGAGTTTGAGTTAAAGTAGAAATCTAAAGTTGGATTTAGACTTATGATTAATTTGTAATATTAAGAGTTATAATTAGAGTAAAACTTAGACTCAATAAGGATCTATAAATATACTTATAATACATAGGGTTTAGGTGTAGTGGAGTATTGAGGTTGAACTAGAGAGAAATAAAGAAAGAAGAATAAAAAGAATAGAAACAAGAAAAAGAGAGTGTGTACTGACTCTCATATGTGAGTCTTTCTAGTGCTTCTTGGTGGTCTCTCATGATGGTTCCTCGTAGTGTTTTCTTGGAGATTTCTCTGAAGGTGGAGGCGTTGTCGTAACTTGATGAAAGAGTTTACTTGAGTAAAAAAGAGTGCAGTCTTTCTTCTAAACCTTGTAAAGTCTTTTGATAGTGGATCTGTCACTGTCTTTTTTTTTTTTAATTTTGCATTACTTCTCATTTCTTGTGTTATTTGAGAATAAGGTAATTCGTGAATCTTTCGTTATGAAGTCTGCCAAGAGTTGGGCTTTCATAGTTCTTTGAGATTCAAAGGTATTGTCAAACTGGCTCAACTCAATGGACCACTTGACCAATCTTTCCAAAGTCTCTATCTTTTGTAGTGTTTGCTAAAGTGGGAGGTTGGTAAGTACATAGATTGGATGTACTTGAAAGTATGGTCAAAGATTCCAATTTGCCAAGACTACCATATAGGCCAACTTTGCGAGAGGTGGAAACCAAACTTCTGCCCCTGTAAGCACATGGTTCACATAGTTTATGAGATATTATTTATCACCTTGATCACTTGTCTCAAATTGATCGTCTATTCTGAAGTTGCTACATAAAGGAATTGTACCTCATTCGATTCGAGCCTAACTAATAGGGAATGTTTAGAGAGATATTGTTTGAGGGCCTCAAATAATACCACTTGTACCTACTCATGTCTCTCCCCAATCAATTGGTATTGGGGGAAGAAATGAAAATTTTTGTATTTGTCTGATGATAAAAAAACAAAAGAAATAAAGATTGGAGGGAATTATATTTTGATGTTTGTCTCCTTTTTCTTTTCACATAAAATAGAGAGATAATGGTCTTTGTTTGATGACTGACGGGGCTCAAACTTGTAGCTTCCACCTTGATAGGGTGGTGCTCTGGCCGATTGAACTACAATCCCCGTGAGGTCTATGATGGCATACATATTCTTATCAATCTAGAAACTTTATTAAGTGCCTTCAAGAAAGGCAAGCACTTCTCACTTGACCTAGGTAAGAAGCAATTCAAAACTACGAGACAATCCATGAGTTTTTTCATTTCTTTGGTGTAGCTCAGTGGCTTCATTTGTAGGACTATTTTAATCTTCTCAAGATTTGCTTTAATTCCTCGTTTTGAGATCAAATAGTCAAGAAATTTTCCTGAGCGCACTCCAAAGGTGCACTTCTTTGAGTTCAACCATTTTTTGAATTTCTGAAGTATCTTGAAAGTCTCTTCCAGATTCCCAAAGTGTTCATTAATTTAGAGAATTTTTGCTAGCATATTGTCCATATATGCCTCCATGTTCCTGTTGAGTTGGGGCTCATAAACTTGATTCACCATCCTTTAGTATGTTGTCCCTATATTTTTTAGTCTAAACAACATGGGTACATAGCATAAGGTACCTAGGCCAGTGATAAACTTTGTCTTTTCCTCCTCTTTAGGGTGCATCCAAATCTATTGACAGTTTGAGAATGCATCTAGAAAGCTGAGAAGCTAGTGCCCCGAGGTAGAATCAACTAGTTGGTCTATCTTCGCTAATGGGTAGCTATCTGTGGAGCAAGCTTTAATTAAGTCAATGAAGTCGATACACATTTTTCACTTGTTATTCACTTTCTTCACCATTACCACGTTGTCTAGCTATTTGATGTAATAAACAACTCCAATATGCCTGCACTGAGGGGCTTATTTACCTCTTCTGTGATAGCTTTTTGACACTCGAGGGTGAAGTGCCTCTTCTTCTGTATGACCGGCTTGTGGTCCTTGGCCATAGTGAGCTTGTGTTATGCAACCAATGAATCTAAGTCGGGTAGGTCTCCCAGAGACTAGCAAAAATATCTTGGCTTCTTTGTAAGAATTCTTCTAATTTGGTGCATAAAGGTTCTTGGAGATTTACCCTGAGCTTGAGTATTTTTCCCAAGCCTTCATCAATGAAAAAATTGACAAGTTACTCCACTGGCTTGGCATGCGTAACTTTTGGTTTGGTGATAGTTTCATTGACTTCTAGAGCCACCAGAACCTTTCCTTCTTGGCTCGGATTGTCTTGCCAATAGGCTATTTTAGAACTTTTGGTGAGGCTTTGGTCTTCTTATGCTTCACCTATGTCATTTTTAGTCCAAAATCTCATAACTAAATGAATGATTGAGATTATCACTTGGATTTAATTGAGCGTCAGATGACCCAAGATGACATTATAAGCTGAATGGGTTTGAATTACAACAAACTTGGACTTGACTATCATGTAGTTAGGACTTTTCTTATTGTAAGAAGCATATTGATCACACCAAGTGAGGTAATGGAATCACCCATGAATCTGATAAGTGTCTTAACATATAATTCCAGCTTCTGCTCTGTCTTCATTTAAATATAGGCTAAGGTGAATAGAATATTCATTGAGTTTTATGTATCTATTATAACACACTGTGCGGTGTAGCTGCTAAGATCGCCAAGATCACTAATGCATTATTGGGAGGTTCCAAGACTCTCTTTAAGTCTTTTGTAGGAAATGCTATGCCCCTAATGTTTGGTTTGCAATGTTGCTTCTTCACCTCTTCCTGTCCCCCAATGATAATTTGGCATTTGCCAATTTATCCCAAGACTTCACTTTGATTCGGAGGCCTTGTAAGAATTATATTGAGATGTCATTTGATTGGAGGGTTATGGAATTTGGGGTTGGGATTTCTCTGAGGCAATCCTTGCTAGTTTCTTCTAGCCCCTGAGGTTCGTTAGTTTAGGCACCTCGTTTGATGAATTATCCAATGTGACCTTCTTTGATGAGTATTTTTATTTCATCTTTGAGATATCTATATTTCTCAGTGTCGTGGTTGTGGTCCTAATAGTACTTGTACTTGCCTTACCTTTGATTGTTGAAGCAAAGAGGAAGGGGCTGCTTCAAATATTCCCTGTGATTGATCTAAACCAACTTTGTCCCTTGAGTTGTTCAAGGGTGTGTATGCTTGGAAGTTGTTTTGGTGCTCCTATGGCTTAGTTCTCTACTTTAGACTCGGGAAGTTTGATCTCTCAAGGATCCTTCTTCGGCTTGCTACTCCCCTTAAATTTCTTCTTAATCAACATCACTTCCTCGGCATTAATTTATTCTCTAGCTTGCTAGATGAACTCAACCAAGCTTCACAAAGGTCGGCCCACCATCTCATATACCACCTGGACTTGGTATAACCCCTTGATCATCGTAGCAAAAACTATTGAGCTATTTAACATAATTACCTCCAACCAAGATTTATTAAACTAAGCTAAATAATTTCTAAGGCTTTCTCCCTTGTGGAATTGATTTTGGCAGCTTAGTATAGCAGAGACCCTAGAAGTGATCTTAAATCAACAAATCAGAATTTATTTTGATTTGAAGTGCACTATCAGATATTATAGGAATATTGATTTTCAACAAATGCAAGCCCCTGTTATTAGTTACCTCAATAATTATCAGGGACCTTCTAAAGCGAGAAATATACCTAATAAAATAGAGGCACCAAAAAAGAGAAGAAGAAAGTATTTGATTAATTTTAAAAAGTGATACATGGTTTAAGCAAGGTATACCCTTACTTTACAATAAATTTTAACATAGAATCATAGAAAGTATAAAAGAAATAAAGAAAGAGTAGATAAGAAGCTCTGATATATGCTACTATCCTGCTCTCCTGTACTGGACTATGTGGCATCTAACCCAAATCGACTTGGTCTTCAGTAGGTGTTAATAGTATTGTCTAATAGGATGCGGAAGGGAATGGGAGAAGTTCGAAGTATTTCTGATGGCTTTGAACATTGACGGTAACTTTATTTGGTTTAGTGACATTACTAACGGTTTATAGGGTTAGGTATAGCCTTGAAAATCATATTATTAACTATTTTTGGGATTGACTTGCTTGAAAAGGGTGCATTGCCAATTTAGTTATAGGATTGACTAGCTTGAAAGGTGCATCGTTAACTACTTTTGGGGTTGAGTACCTTGAAGGGAATGTCATTAACTGCTTGTGAGGTTGATTAGGTTGAGAAGTACACCGTCAACTGTTTCTGGGATTAATTAGCTTGACGGGTACATCGTCAATTGCTTCTAGGGTTGGCTAGCTTGAGCAGTGCATTGTCAACTACTTTTGAGGTTGATTGGCTTGAAGGGTGGTTGTCAACTACTTTTGAAGTTGACTATCTTGAAGGATGTATCATCAACTACTTATGAGGTTGACTATCTTGAAGGGTACATCATCAACTACTCTTAGATTAACTAGCTTAATGGGCACATTACCATCAATTGACTATCTTGAAAGGTACATCATCAACTGCTCTTAGATTAACTAGCTTAATGGGCACATTATCATCAATTGACTATCTTGAAGGGTACATCATCACTACTCTTAGATTGACTACTTGTGGGGTTGACTAGGTTGAAGTGTGCGTCATCAATTACTTCTAGGGTTGGCTAACTTGTAGGGTATGTTATCAACTACTTATGAGATTGACTAGCCTGAAGAATGTGTCATCAACTGTTTCTGGAGTTGATTACCTTGAAAGGTGCATTGTCAATAATTTTTAGGATTGACTAGCTTGAATGGTGCATCGTTAACTGTTTATGGAAGTTGGCTAGCTTGAAAGAACACGTCATCAATGGCTTCTGGGATTGACTAGCTTGAGAGTGTATCACCATCGACTTCTAAAGTTGACTAGCTTGACGGGGGCGTTGCCAACTACTTTTGGAGTTGGCAGCTTATAGGGTGTGCCATCAACTTCTTGTGGGGTTGGCTAGTTTAATAAGCATATTATCAACTGCTTATAAGGTTAACTAGCTTAAAGTATGACTAACGATTTTAAGTGTGTTGTTAATTGACTTCATTTAAACAAGATATTATGACTGACTAACTAAGTAAGTTTGAGTCTACCTTAGTTTAGTTTCAATTGAAGCATTACCAATACTTTTGGGTTGGTTTAGTTTTGAAGTGTGACCGACGGCTTATGTAGCACACCCAACGAGCTTCAGTTTTGACCTTGTTTAGTTTTATTCAAATTAATTTTGGTTCAAGTTAGGGTGGTGACGTTATCTTTTGTTCATAACCTTGAGTATTGCCGAAGTTTTAGCACACCTGATAAAATTCGGTTTGACCCTAATTTAGTTCTGTTGGAAAGAATATGGTTTGGGTTCAAGTTTGATTTCATTTAACTTGAGTTGAGTTCAACCTTATGTTGGATCTTTATCAAGTTCTGGGTCTGCATCTTGTGGACTTCAACTCAAATTCAAATAAACTAAGTTCAACTTTGTTTTAGTCTAGCCTGGCTTGGTTCTAGCTTGGCTTTGAGCTTATCCCTTTTAGTTTGGACTTGATTTAAACCCCATTGTGGTTTAATTTAAGCTTAGTTCAATTTTAATTTAACTTGATTTTGAATTAACTCAACTTGGATTAATCAGGGTTGGGTCTGAGTTTATTTGGTTTAGGTTAACTCAATTTGGATTTTTTTTTTTTTGGAGTCCACCTTAATTTGGACTTTAGTCCATTTGTTTAACCAATTTAAATCCATTTGAGCCAACTTGGTCTTTATCCATTTGCCATGACTAAGTTTGATTTTAATATGATTGAATTACTTCATATTAATCAATTTGATTTGAGCGTCCTTGGCTATTTATGATAATTTTAGGGAACCTGTGGCCCGGTCTTGAATATGTGAACTTGAGGATTAGCTTAATTCACAAGCTCGAAAGCTAGTTTAAAGGTGTAAGCTCAAGAGCTGACTAGGTATGAGTCCAAAAATTAACTTAGATGTGAAACCGAAGGCCGACTGAATATGATCCCGAAGGCTGATTGAGGTGCGAGCCCAAAGGCTAGCTTAGATACAAGATCAAAGGTTGGCTTGGACGTAAGCTTGAAGCTTGGCTAAGTGTGAACTTGAAAACTAACTAAGTACGAGTCCGAAAGCTGACTAAGTGGGAGTCTAAAGCCTAGCTTGGATATGAGCCCAAAAGCTGCCTAAGTGCGAGTTCAAAGACTAAATTGGATGCAAACTCGAAAGTTAGCTAAGTACGAATCCGAAGATTGGCTTGGATGTATGCCCAAAGGCTGGATGAGTGCGAGCCTTAAGGCTAGCTAAGTGCGAATTCGAAGGCTAGCTTAGATGCGAGCCCAAATGTTGGCTGAGTGTAAGCTCGAAGACTAACTTGGATATGAGTCCGAATGCTTGCTTAAATACGCCGAAGTCTAGCTAAGTGTGAGCCGAAGGTTAGTTGGGTGTGAGACCGAAGGTTGGCTAAGTATGGACCTGAAAGATAATTGAGTGTGAGCATGAAAGCTAATTAGGTACAAGCTCGAGAGCTAATTAAGGCACGAGTCTAAAGACTAGCTGAGTGTGAGCCCGGATACTAGCTGAGCGCGAGCTCGATTGTTAACTTGGATGTGAGTCCAAAAGATAGATAGGTGCAAATCCGAAAGCTGACTGAATACGTACCTGAAGGCTAGTTTATATATGAATTCGAAGACTGGCTAGTTATGAGTCTGAAGACTAATTAAATATAATGAGTGTTTACCATCTTTAAAAGATCGTGGGTGACCACAGTAATATTAAGAGTTTACTATTTTAGTAATTACAGTAATGTCGAGAGTCTATTATACTCGAGGTCTGTAGGCACCGCAGTGTTGATGAAATTTATTAAAAAACCAGGGGCGGCCTCGAAAGTGCTCGCCCAAAAGGTCACAAGATGTTGCAGGCCAAATTTTCACCTTTTTTTTTCACTTTTTTTTTCTTTATTGCTCAACAATCCTTTTTCTTTTTTAATGTCGCTTTTCTTTTATTTCCCATCTTCTCCTTTAGCTCTTCTTCTTTCTCCCAAAGCCGTTGTTTCCTCCGTCTGTCTCGATTGCTCGAGAGAGACAGTCGGCCTCATCCTCCTCCTCTTTCCCGTGACCAGATTTGGCCAGTCCCGACTGGATCGAGACCCAACAAGCAGTGGGCCGCAATGGATTTCAAGTAATAGGAATGGCCTGAGATATTGCTGGTGAGTGGTCGCGCAGTCGTGGGCTAGCCGCCTCACAGCCACGGGGGATCAATTTGAGGGGCTCTTGGGTGGTTGATCATGCGGTGAGGTAGCTTGGAGATCGAATGCCCAGGTTTGGCGAGATGGCGCGAGCTCCAACGCAGGTTGATCGGACGGGGAAATGATGGGGCTGACGCAGCTTCAGCTCCAGCGAGGAGCTCTCGGCAGGATTGTGTGACAGTCTGAGACGCTGGTGAGGGAGGAGTCACGCAAGCTGTGGTCCAGGCCGATTTAGGTTGGTGATGAGCTCACAAGCGGTCGTGTGGGCAGGGTCCGATACAAGAGTTATCGGGAGCGAGGCTTGAGGGCAAAGAAACAAAACAGAGAAAGTCAACAAAAAGGAGAAAATAGAAGTAAGAAATTCCCTTATGGCCTCTGACTCTCTCCGGTTCTTCTATCTCCGTGTTCTTGTTTTTTTTAATGGAAGTTATCATCAATTTATATGCTCTGAGGAGAATCGAAATCATTAGTCGGTTGATTTTTGAAATATTTGTAATTGTAATTGATATATCTGAATGGTCTCATTTTGGAGACTCGATTGGTGGTTAAATTGTATTTCAAAATTATTTTTCTTTCATAAGAATATAATTTTTTAAATTGAAATTTATTTCCCTAATGATAACATTTGAAATATATATAATTTTTTATATTAAATTTTCAAAGGAATAATTTGCAAATTTTCTCAAAGATTTGTACCAAAATATAATTTTATACGTTTCAGGAGTTTTTCATAAAAAGAATGTATTTGTAAAAATTCTAAAATTTTCAAAATTCTTTTTAAATAAAAATTGGACTTGTTTGAAAATAAAATTTTTAAGAGATTTATTTGCATGTTTTTTTGAAAAAATTGGATTAAAAATGTGAAGGGGCTTTTTGTAAAAAATATGTTTGTAAAAAATTTAAAATTTTTAAGGTCTTGTTTTAATAAAATTTAGACTTATTTATAATAAAAAATTTTAAAAATTTATTTATAAAAATTAAAAATTTCAGGAGTTTATTTACAAATATATAATTTTAAGGGGTTTATTTGTAGATCTTAAATTTTGTGGGAAATTAATTTGAAATTGCAAGATTCTTAAGGACTTTTTCATAAAATTTTTATTTCAGATACTTTCTCGTAAGAAAAGTCCGATCAAGGACTCATTTGCAAAGATTTAATAATTTTTATTTTGGCCCAAATATTTAATAAATTTTGAACCTGATTTTGGTTCAAATAAACCCACTTAGTTTGCCTTGATTTAAGTTGGAATTTTCCAACCATTCGAGTCCAAATTGAACTCTATTTTGATTAAATTTGATTGTGATTTATGTCCAATTGAGGCCCACATTTCCATCACAATTCATTGGCATTTAATTTTACATATTGACTGATTTTGATTAAATTTGATTTTTTATCAAAATTGACTCAAACATTCCTCCTTTTACTTTAGTATTAGAAGTGTGGAGAGATCCTTCTACCGAGATACTAGTAACATAAAATATTCTATAAACTTATTTGCTAGGTGATTAAGGTAAAACGCAAAGTATCTTAAGAGTTTGAAACACTAGGCTTGAGCTAGATCTAAATTGGTAAAGTTTCATACTCCTTGCAGCTTCATGGAGTTTCTAAAGGTGCTGCCATAGTCCATCGGATTTTTTGAGCCATCATACGGCTTGTATGGAGGTTACCTAAATTTTGACTGCACATGAAAGTATGCTATTTCAAGGAGCAAGAGGATATTGTACATTGGCTTGATTAAACGCCTGCCTAGACAGACCTAATAATTCGAATTCACGGGGCATATTGGGACCAAATCAAATCTATAGTATTATATTAAACGGGTCATTCCGAAGCCGACTGGTTCATTAAACAGATCAAATTTCTAAACCTGAATACGACTCAATTTTTAAAGGGATAATCTGATCCGACATGAATTGACTTAAATTGAGTTCCAATTATGATCTAATTTAACCCAAATGGACCTATTTAATTAAAAATATCATATTTGGACACAACCTAAATTGATATGATTGACCCGAATCAACTCGAATTAACCTAAATTAACCCAAGTTGATCCAACATGTTTAACTAACATTAATAATTTAACATATTTTAAATAATTAAAATATTATTATTATTATTTAAAACTAATTTTAATAATAAAATACTTAATTTAAAAATTACTAAAAAATATTATAAATAAAATATTAAATTATTTTAATTTACTTAATTGGTAAATGGGTTAACCCGATCAAATGCAACCCATTTATAACTCAATAAATAAATAGGTCAATCGGATCATAAACAAGTTATACACGTTAACTCAATTGTAACATGAATTTTTTCATATCATAATTAGGTCAACCCAATTACAATAAATATGAACCTGTTTAATTTGGCTCGGGTTCAAGTCAGGCTAATGAGTCAGGTCATATATTGTCAGATCTATACCCAAGGCCTCTCCCAGGTTATTTGTGGAGCCTCCCGTAGCTCCTTGGTTCAACTCTAGCTGAATTTCAACTAGTGTATGTGTAATAGGTGGACTCGTTGACCAGGTTGTAAGTAGGATCATACCCTTAAACTCTCTCAATACTTGATACCATTGTAAAGTGTCAATTAAGTGATCCTAATGATGTCCCAGCACTGGGCTCTGGTGGCTTGGATGATGTTACTTATTGGGGTATGTCTGGCTCGCTATATATGGATATGACTCGTATTGTTCGTTTAGTGGATGCACCTAAACTTGAGCTTGAGCCTAAGCCTGTTGTTAGGCATACTAAGTTTGAAGAGTTTACATCATTTGAGTTTTATTCTACAACTATTAGATGTAAAAATTTTGTATGACTTGTGCTTGAATCTCCAACAATTTGTTTATTTGTTGAACTATGACATCCAATATTTGAAACTCCTATCAACTCATTGTATAGGAGGGACCAACCGCTGCCTTGGGGATAGTTGATAAAGGGATGCCCTGAGGTTGTTTTTGCATTGGCTATTGAGACACCGAGTTGACTTGTTAGTTCAGCTCGTCCAGTCCTCTCACAAAATTGTGTGACTCCCCTGGAGTTGGAGCTATTTGCCCCTCAGTCTAATTCTTGAATGATGACACTCTCGCAACCTTTGAAGGCATTGTTGGAAGATCGCCGGTGACTTCCTAGATCAACAAAAAATAGACTGTGTGGATCTTAATGAAAACATTAACTATTGTAGGGTCCAAGAGGCTCCTTGAAATTATAATTCTCTAGGCTATCTTTCCATCAATTTATAATAAAAAAATATTGTGAAGAAGACAACTGGGAGCTCTCTAGCAGTAAGTACAATAACGCCCAAGTCAGTCCCAATGAAAATCAAACAGTAGATTAAAGAAATTTTACATTAGTTCTTATCTTTATTAATACTTTGATGTTTATAGTGAGTGCAGACAATTCAGCATATCCGAGATTTTTTCATTTCAATTGAGATATTCATTGAATCCCTTGTAATTAATTACTATGAATTTTAGATCTTTCAATATTGTATTTTAGAGGATAAAATGTCCATAAATACCAAGGTTTTCGGTTTCGGTTTCGGTTTCGGTTTCGGGACCGGCCGAAACCGATACGTTTCGGCCGTTTCGATTTCAGTTTCGGCCGTTTCGGTTTCGGCCGAAAGAATTGTTTAAATTATTAATTGGGCGTTGACCAGAGTTTGACTATACTTTGACTGTACTTTGACTTCAAATTAAAAATACGATAAAATATTAGAAAAAATTTGAAAAAATTTGGAAAATTATGAATGAATTTATATTTAATTTTACAATAATTTTAAATAATATTTAAGCTAATTAAAATTAATTTTGATAGTTAGTCACTGATATTGTCTAGTTTTAATATATATTAGTGTATTAAAAAAACATACAAGAAATAATATGAATATGATTAAAATTTAAAAATTAACATAAGAAAATTTAATTTTTCATTAAAATGTAGTTCACACATACATAATTTATAAAGTCTAAGATAATACAACTAATCATCATAGTCATCGTTTGTTGAGTTTGGAACATCTGGGTGTGGAATTACAAATTCAGTACCTGGATGATCCGGACGAGCATTTGTAGGCATACGAGCCAGAACAACTAGCTCAGCGCGATCTCGTGGCAATGGTTCTGTAGTATAACCATACATCGAAGGTCCAAAATGAAAATGATAACCATATTGATTGACAACACATAGTAAAAGTGATCCAATAACCCATGAAAAATAAATATCATACTGTGCGAAGTGCTCAGGGGAAATTGCGGCAAGACGCTGATTGATAGCATGAAGTGAACCTTGTTGAGAGGGCAGATAAATTTGATCATTGACTCTTCCACGGTCTTGTAATGCCTGCTCAATTAAGGCTTGTCCAAGTAGAATTAAAATAATATATTTTAATATATTTTAATACGAAAATACATGTAATTTAATACATAATTAAAATAATTTACTAATTTAATAATTTAATACGTAATTTACATAATTTAATAATTTAGTATTTTGTCATATACTTAATTTAATATTTTACTATGTAACTTAAATAATTTAATAATTTAATACGTATTTTAAGCAGCAAATCTAACTTATTTTTGGATAATTGATCATATCACTGTTTCAATTCAGTAGATACATAATGCGCATAATGCAAATTGAGCAAATCCATAGAAACAAATAATTTGATCTTCCTGTTTCAGTTCAACTCTCAAGTCTCAACATACAGTTCAATTCTCAAGTCTCAACATACATACTATATCTGATACATCAAGTAGAACAAACAAAAAGAAAAAATTATGATACATCAATTTATGATAACAGAAAATTTCGTACCTCTGCAACTGAAATTGGCGATTTACAGCAGAACACAAATGACTCTGCAACTGAAATTGGCGATTTACAGCAGAATACAAATGAAATCGTCTGTAGACTTACATTAAGTATATATAAGCCCCAGGACCCAGCCGAAACCCGTGATTCACGGGCATTAATCAAAGTTAATCAACGTGATTCACGGCCAAATTACAGTTAATCAGCCCATACCAACCGACCAACCCACCAACCCACCAACCGACCAACACCCCCCCGTGATTCCCGGGAAAAAAAAAGCAAAAGCAGCACAGTAAACCGTGATTAACTTAATTAAACATGATTAATTAAATAAAACTAACCAGTTAAACCCTAAACCGAACTGCGCTCGCGGGGGCAACGATCGCCGGCCGACCTGCGCTCGTGGGGGGAGCTGCGCTCAGCGGCCGAGCTGCCCTCGCCGGCGGAGCTGCCGGAGATGCCGGGATATTAAGCTCGCCGGAGATGCCGGAGATGCCGCGCGGGGATGCCGGAGATGCGGGAGATGCCGGTTTCAAGCCCTGACCTCGCCGTGGGCGCCGTGGCCGAGCTGCGGTCGGCCCAAGTGCGCCGAGGATGCCGCCGGCGTGCTGAGCTTGCCCCACGCGCGCTGTGCTCGCCATGTACGCGCCGAGCTCGCCATGCACGCGCCCTACGCTCGCCGCCGACGGCCTGCGCTCCCTGCGTCCGGCCCGCGAGGCCTGCGGCTGCCCCGACCGCCCTGTGCCCGCCCCGCGCGTGCTGAGCTCGCCGCCGGCGCACTCAGCTCGCCCTGCGCGCGCTGCGGTCGCCCCGCACACGCTGAGCTCGCCCCGCGCACGCTACGGTCTCCCCGCGCGCGCTGCGCTCGCCATGCACGCGCCGAGCTCGCCATGCACGCGCCCTGCGCTCGCCGCCGACGGCCTGCGCTCCCTGCAGCGGCTCCGCGCTCCCTGCGGCCGTCCCGCACGCCCTGCGGCTGCCCTGACAGCCCTGTGCCCTCCCCGCGCGGCCTGCCGACCGCCCGAGCACGCCGCCCTCGCCCGCAGTCACCCGCAGTGCCCGCCCTCGCCTGCAGTCGCACGCTGCCGCCCTCGCCCGCAATCGCCTGCAGCCGCCCCGAGCTCGCCGCCCTAGCCCGCCCTCGCCCGCGGTCGGCGCGGTCGCCCGTAGCCGCCCTCACCCTCGCCCGCACGCGCCCGCCCACGCCTGCGGCCGCCACGCTGTCTGCTGCGACGACGAAACCCTAAACCGAAACGATAAATATCGTTTCGGCGCGGGTTCGGCCGAAACCGAAACGTTTCGGTTTCGGCCGAAACGCCGAACCATGATAAATACTCAAATTGTTTGGTCAAGTTGTTAACATACCAAAGTCACCAAATTCTGTAATTCATCTCAGAATGACTTTTCATTAGATCCACCAAGTTGCAATTACTTCGGAGATCGGCTTGGTTTGATACTTCGGTCAACCTTGTTAACAGTTCATTTTTCTGATACAAATTTAACTTCTGGATTTAGTTGGTTTGGTTTGGTATATTACTGATATTCTATCATATTATTTTCAATCTGTGAATATATTATCTAAAATGAGACAATTCTCCCCATCCATCTGTTACTACAAATTTGTCACTAATCACAACTATATCGAACATCTGTGACCCCTTTTAGTACAAGTTGAAATTTACTGAAATCTTTGGATGAGAGACATTCGATATTGGATAACGAGTTTTAGACAATGGTTGATTTTTCAAAAAATATATTATTTTACATTTTTATGGGGTCATATGTGAAAAATTAAAATTTTCTAAAATTGAGAATCAACTCCCAAAATTTTGAACTTGTTAAACAACCACCTCCATAATTTACATTAATCTTTTTTAAACTCTTGAGATAGTTTAATAGAGTTGTAATTTTACCCTATTACTCTTTCCAACCCATGCGTTATTCTTTAACCTCGCATTGACCGTCAATGAGATCCGTGCCAATGATCTCCTACGACGCTGCTCGACTTTGGGCTTTCCTCCGTAATCCCCACAGTGCACTACTCCACCAGCAAGCCCCACACTGCTGCGATTTATCATGGAGTTAAAAGGAATGAGATCCCCAGATCCAATTGCAGAAATTTTTTGGTTTTTAGATCGGTTAGAGTTTTAGATTTGGGAATTTTAAGGTCAAAGTCCGATCTAAGAATGTTAGAGAGCTTGCTCTCTCTCTCTGAAACTGTTGAAATTTACAACAAAAGGTTCACAAATTGACTTATTTTCAAACAATGCAAGAAACGAAAAATAATACAAGATAAAAGAAAATAACAAAATAAGATCACGAGAGATCCACTATAAAAAAAGGCTTTTATAAGAGTCTACAAGAAAGATTTTACTCCTTTTTACTCAACTAAACTCTTTCACCAAATCTCGCCAACGCCTACACCTTAAGAAAGAATCTCTAAGAAAACATTATAAGGAACCACTACGAGAGACCACCGAAAAACACCACACACGAGAGCCGACACTCTCTCTCTTTTTCTTCTCTCTATTCCTCTCACTCTATTTCTCTCTAGTTCAACCTCAATACTATACCACACCTAAGCTCTATGTATTATAGTATATTTATAGACCCTTAGGGCCCGTTTGGAACGGGGTCAGGGCTAGGATCACCTCACCCTGACCAGAATATCTTCCAAACACCAAAAATTTGACCAGATTAACATTATTTAATTTAATTTAATTATAAATAAAAAATGACTAAAATGCCCTCGTCTTCCCTGGCGAGTTCGCTGCCCGAGTTGCTCGTGCGAGCTCGTCCGGCGAGCTCCGCGCGCGACCTCGGCTCGGCGAGCTCCGCGCGCGAGCTCACCCGACGAGCTTGCCGCCCGAGCTAGCCTGGTGAGCTCCCTGCGCGAGCTCGCCGCCCGTGCTACCCAGTGAGCTCGCCGGCATGCCGGATCTCGTCGGAGAAGACGAAGTCGGCGGCGGTGGCGAGGATGGCTACTGAGGGCAAATTTGTCCAGAAAAAATTTAAAACACCCGCTAACCAGATCAGTAACTAAATAAAATTTACTTGACTGCATTATCATTTTACACTTTACCCCTTCCTTTGACCTTGACTTTGACCTTAACCTTGACCCCATTCCAAACGGGCCCTTATTGAGTTTGAGTTTTACTCTAACTACAACTCCTAATATTACAAATCAATTATAAATCTAAATCTAACTTTGCATTCCTACTTTAACTCAAACTCTAATTCGAATTCGAGACACCTAAAACTTAACAATCTTCACCTTAGCTTGAACTCGGATGTGCCACCATCACGAATCTTCAGTCATAATCTCTTACCCAGTCCCTGCCCCTAACCAACTAGCTTATTCAGCTAATCGCAAGACGCAAGCTCGAGCCAACCTCGAATTCGCTCTTCGTGCCTACAGTCTTGTACTTTTGGAAGATTTTCGGATGACTTGTGTCTGTTGTTATAGTAAAAGTGATTCGAAGAAAATGTTTATCTCTCATCAAATTACTCCGAGTATCATGTTTCCTCTTTACTACTGTATCCATCGGAACTCTACCTGCAATGGTGTTCCCTATTAATTGATAAATATTGCCGCACTTCTCACCTTTCATCAGAATTCTAATACTGCGTGTCACCTTCATGCCTCCATCTCTTGCTGAATAATTACAGCCTTTTGAGTTTCGTACACCAAGCGAAATTAGATTCTTTCACATCTTGGGGACATGTCTCACTCCAGTAAGAGTACGAATTACTCCATCAAACATTTAGATTTTGACTGTTCCCACATCGGCGATCTTACAGGCTGAATTATCGCCCAACCAAACAGTATCTTTCTTCTTATTCTCCCCATAAGAAGTAAACCAATCCTTTCTGAAGCAAATATGATAAGAACTACCATAATCTAAAATCCATTTACTAGAAGTGTCGATTTTTGCAAATATTGCAAGAATGTTTCCATCCGCACTATTCTCAACAATATCATCCGCTATTACCGTCGTCATATTAGAGGACTCTATCTTCCTATGTTCAGGGCAATACCGTCTAATGGGTCTATACTTCTTCATAAATAACATTATACTTTCGCCTTCAATTTTAATTTGGAACATTGTTTACTTTCTCCACGTTCTCTTAATCTTCTTCTTTTGTGAGCCACCAATCCTTCACCAAACTCCATATTAATATTGGAGTTTCTCCTTCTCTCATTAGAAAGAAGACTAGTTGTCATATCTTCCATCTTAAAAGTTTATTTACCATAAAGAATCGTGATCACAATATGATCGTACAAAGCAGGAAGAGACATCAGGAGAATTAACGCCTTATCATCTTCTTCAAACTTCACATTAACTTTCAACAAATCATTGATAATCTTATTGAAGACATTCAGGTGATGTAATATAGTTGTACCTTCGCTCATACGTAGTCCATACAACTGTTGCTTCAGATAGAACTTGTTCGTGAGACTTTTTGACATGTACAACTTTTCGAGTTTTGTCCAGATGTTCATCATCGTCTCTTCATCAATGACATTGTATAAAATCTCATCAGTCAAGCTTAGAATAATTAAATTCAATATCTTTTGATCTATCTCCTCCCAGTCTTCATCACTTATCTTGGCCGTCTCTTTTCTTGTCTCTTTAATGTCTTTTGCAAACCTTGATAAGTAAAAATCACTTTCATTTTCTTCTGCTATAAGGCAAAATTTATCTTGCCATCAAACTTCTACACCTCGAGTAAGGACTTTACCATTTTGGTTTTTTGCTCTTAAGTTCTGATACCAATTATTGGAATTCGCAGCGGAAGGTTCACGAATCACCTTATTCTCAAATAACACAAGAAAACAGAAGTAATATAAGATAAAGAAAATAATAAAATAAGGCAACGAGAAATCCACTATCAAAAGAAAAGGCTTTTACAAGGGTGTATAAGAAATATTTCACTCTTTCTTACTGAACTAAACTTTTTCACCAAATTTCAGCAACGCCTCCACCTTCAGATAGAATCTCCAAGAGAACACCACGAGCAACCACTACGAGAGACCACTGAGAAGCACTAGAAAGACCCACACACGAGAATCGACACTCTCTCTCTTTTTCTTCTCTCTATTCTCTCTAGTTCAACCTTAATACTACACCACACCTAAACCCTACATATTATAGTATATGTATAGACCTTTATTGAGTCTGACAACTTCTAATATTACAAATCAATCATAAATCTAAATCCAACTTTAAATTTCTACTTTAACTCAAACTCTAATTCGAGTTTGAGACACCTAAAACTCAACAGAAGTAACAAGTTTTTTTTTGACATAATAAATTAATCTATCATTTGTTACTTGGCGTCCTGAAAGAATTTCATGCTCTTGTTTTCCTTTGATTGCCGCTTATCTCTCGTACATTGAGAAAAACAAGTGAATTGTGGGGTCTTGTGGTTGTAATTCTCAAAAATTTCTTCTCTGTTGGCTAGTTTTCAAGTCCAATTAAACATTGTGCAAGATCTATGCTAGGAGAGTGGACTATAAGATAGCTCCAATACTTGACGTGCATGCTTGCAATACCATACTAATGACCAAATTGGTATCCATCTATCCTAATCATAATAAAACTAAATATTCTTGTTTTCTCAAGGATATTAACTCAATTAAGAAATTTTAGCTAGCAATATGTCTTAAATCACAAAAAGATACATAAACCTTAGTAAAATATTGTATTAGAAGGTGGCATAGTATCTTTTTGAACTTTTGCAATTTTATATGACATTTTTGGATGAATGTGATGTGAAAAAAATAGCTAAGACATGCATAAAGTTAAAAGTTATGATTCTAACTCTAAATAGAAGAGCATTCTTGTTATATTTGTGGATGATAAATTCAACTAAATTCAACAAACCTCTTAATCTTTTTGTTTGTTGTGAGTTTCTCACGGTACAAAAATCTATGTCATTTATCCACTAGCAATCATATTCATATTTAGGATTATATATTCAATCTATTAGATTCAGTTCGATAACCGAATAGATCAAATTAAAAATTTTGGTTTTAAAAACTCAAAAATTGAATCAAATCAAAATGCTACAAAAATTAAACTAAAACTGAACTGAAATATTTTGATTCGATTTGATTTAAATTGAAATTTGAAATTTTAAACCAATTTTTCTGTAAATATAGGTAAATTATTTTTTCCTATTTAAATTCAAACCAATTCAAATTGAAATTAAAAACCAAACCCAAACCAATATTATGTGTGTATATAATATATATATATATATATCGGTTCAGTTCAATCTTTATATTTTGTTAAAATCAAAAACTAAAACAAAACCTGAATACCTAAATTTTTTGTTTTTAAAATCAAACCAAATCGAATAAATCGAACCAAATCAATTATTCAATTTTGATTTGGCCAGTTTACTCAATTTAAACCAAACAGTGAACATCCTTATTCATATTCTCTATGCTTCCTAGAAACAATCCTAATGTTTAGTGTTATTGCTTCTACTAAGAGAAGTTGGTTATTGTTCAATGTAATTCAGAGAAACTACAAGAAACTTTACCAAGTATTTATTATTTGATTGAAGTGTAATGTATATATTATGACAAAAATGATTACATATAAGTAGAAATGTTTATTAGTTAGTTGAAGTATTTATAAGCTAACTATTTGTATCTATTGACATGAATTAGGTTGAAGATGTTGAAGCTCTAAACAAAAACCTTATCAGCCATCAATATTGCCCAACACACATCCTTTATAATTTTTAATAGGTTCAAATTCATTAGATAGAAGTTGGCCTATAAAAGATGCAAATAACATTCATGCAGAGATCCTAGGAAAATATGCTTTATTGCATTGATTAAGTCTTTCAATTGATTCAACATAAATGTGATTATTTTCTCATACCCCTCTATGGCACTGTCCCATGTGTTTATAATTTATATTGTATTTTATAACGATAAACCCTTATACTTGATTATATTTTCTTGGAACACAAAATATTCAACACTTTGAATATTTCATTTAAACAAAGAATATATATTTAGTTTGCATCATACGTAAACACTTTTAATTCGCTATGAACATATCACCTTCCATATAAATATTTTATCTTATATATAATTATTTCAATATATATATAAATACTTTACTCCATATATAATTATTTTAAAATCGATATGTAAATACTTAACCTCATTATAAATACTTTGCTCCATATATAATTATTTTAACCATGGTATAAATAGTTCGCCCGATATATAATCATATAAAAATATTTGAAATAATATGCATCACTCTAACAGTGAAAATTCATATATAACTAATACATGCAATATATTTCAGAATAATAAAAGGTCATACATTCTATATACATATTATATGTGAAAATGATATTTAAAACTAAAATATAGATATATTTCTTCGATAAATAAATCCACAAATCCAAAGAACAAAGTTTGGATTCTATTTTATACAAATCTCGTTGAGAACAAAATCTCAAAGTGACAATATGGAGAAACTCATAACATTGGCATGCTCTCCAAAGCGTACAATAATGAATAGACTTGTTATAATGTCAATTATGATAAATTAGTCTCACATCGGATATTGGATAGATAGAGTTCAATAGATATAGTGAAAAAAACTCATATCTGATAAGCTTGAGCTTTTGGGATGCTTTGGTGTCCGGCTCACTATATGAATCTGGTTTGACACTCTTGCGGCTCCCCAACAAGTGGTATCAGAGCTTCAGGTTTGAAGCTGTGCAAACTCTTAAGACCAAAATTACTGTGATAATGTGACTAAATTGAGTCACATGTTAATCTCATGACAAAGATCGGCTAAAAGAGCGCATGCGCAAGCGCTAGAGGCTGGTGCGAGAGCGCAAGTGTAAGACCGATAAGGGTGCGGGCATCAAAAGGCTGATGCGAGGACATAAATCGGCACGGTGGAAGTGATTGAGTAAAAGAGTTCTTGATTAAGAATGCTAAATTGATGTGGTCAAATCATACCTGAAGGGGGAGATTGTTATAATGTCAGGTATGATGAATTAGTCCCACATTGGATATTGGATAGATAGAGTCCAATAGATAGTTATTTTACCTTGAACAGGCTGTGAGTTGCAAAACAGAAGCTAATGTAAGGCCGATCATGTTGCACACTAGTACTGCATAATCAAGAAGCTTGCCAGCAGCTATCCTGATCACCTCTTGATACTAGGCAGAGAGAAGAGCGAGTAGTATGCTACAAAAAGAAACACTAATTTTTTTCGTATGTTTGAAGACTATAATATAACACAATGCAATCTTTACAACACACTTCAATTCAAGACACCATTCCTTGATTCATAGATGTGGCTAGTAAGTGTTATAATATCAGGTGCGATGAATTAGCCCCACATTGGATATTGGATAGATAGGGTCCAATATATATAGTGAAAAAGGCTCATATCCCATGCGATTAAGCTTTTGGGATGGTTTGGTGTCCAGCCCACTATATTATTCCGCTTCGACACTCTTTCGGCTCCCCCAACAAATGGTATCAGAGTTTCAGGTTTGAAGTTGTACAAACTTTAAGACCGAAATTACTGTGATGGTGCGACTGAATTGAGTCGCATGTTAGTTTCTCTTAAAAAATCAAAAGAATGAGACAAAAACCCGTTAGTATGGGTCACACGGTGGAACTGGTTGAGTAAAAGAGTTCTTGTTTAAGAGTGTTAAAATTGATGTGGTCAAATCACACCTAAAGGGGGAGATTGTTATAATATCAGGTGTGATGAATTAGCCCCACATTGGATATTGAATAGATAGGGTCCAATATATATAGTAAAAAAGGCTCATATCCCGTGAGCTTAAGCTTTTGGGATGGTTTGGTGTCCGGCCCACTATATTATTCCGTTTTAATACTCTTTCGGCTTCCCCAACAAAAATTGTTGGCTTTATGGTGTCTCGAATCCGGATTTGAAAGAGCCCATTTTTTGAGAAGAAGAAAACTTTTCTTAAAAACTATTTATAAATAAAATAACTATTCATATGCACCTCTTCAAAAGTTTATTTTTCCATTAAAAGATGCATTATTTCACATAACACCTTTTCATAAATCTAACTAAAAATTTTAAATATAAAAAATGAGAATTTCTTATAAATCTAACTATCTTTCCAATGATGGCACACCTATGCAAATCCCTACTCAGCTCATCTGATCTCTGCTCATTCACACGCTAAATGCAACTATCAAATCAACATCCATGTCCATAAAGACTTTGTAATCAATATTATATTAAAACATTATCTCTCGAAGCTTCAATCAAATATATATATATTAAAATATTGTCCCTCAAGGCAGATATTTCCTTAAAGCTTCAGATGCAAGAAATGGAACCAATGGAAAGAAAGTACCCATTGCACTTGAAGCGTACCGGAGAATTTGCAATTTATTAGCTAATAGGATCATCTTGGTTAATAAGATTATTCCTATAAATGTGTCTTGTCCTGATTGAGCTGATTGCAATTGTATTATTTTGATCCATTAGTCATGATTTTGTTTGGGATCAGAATCAATATTTTTCAAAAAAAAATTTACAAAATTAATATTATTTATTTTAACCATTATTAAATTAAATTATTTTAAAAAAGTAAATAATTTTTTAAACTTTAAATTATTATAAAATTAATTTTAATAAAAGAAAATATTTACTTATGAAAAGATAATTTATTAGTTTTGATTTTAATTTTAATTCTGATATCAAACTAAACAGTATTTTACTGCAGAACCATAAAAAGTCTAAGCTCCGCTTAGATTTTCAGCCTCAGGTGTGCAATAGCACAGATTTTGAGTTAAAACACAAGAAAGGGTTGCTTTCTCCTTGTTTTAAGTGCGAGGTTCAAAAACGAGAAGACCTCTCAAGCTGTCATACAAGACTGCTCAACATGTATACAAATTACTTCTAATTTATTTATATTTTCACACTTCTGATACACAGGCATATCCGTATAAATGGCATATACTTATGCGTCGGTTCTTCCTCGTCTAAGTATCTCACAACAATACTGTATATCATGCCTTATCAACAACAAATATTTTCTTTTATTCTGTAACCACAACCCTCGTGTCCAACTATTTGCCACTAAAAAGTAATCTGAAGCAAGAAATTCTCGCTCAGAGCCTCGCCCTTCGGAGTTCTAGTTTGGCTATGGTCCCCAAATGTACTTCATCAGGGCCATCTGCGATCCTTAAAGTTCTTGCACTAGCCCACAGGTGTGCAAGAACAGTGTCCGATGACACACCGGTGGCACCATGAACTTGCATTGCCATGTCGAGCACATACAGCGCCATATTTGGGGCTGCAACCTGCAACGGAAAGGTTCCACCCTTTAATTTTTGGTCATTTATCATTATTCAAAACAGTTGGGAGAGTACGAGGCTGATTGAAACAAGTCAATCTTGATGTGTTCAACTAGTGAGCGTCCTCACCTTGGCCATAGCAATGGTTCCACGAGCTTCCTTGTTTCCAAGTCTGTCAAGCTGATCAGAAGCTTCCAGAACTAAGAGTCTTGTCTTTTCCAGCTCCACTCGACACTGCAAGATAGATCATTTAGCTATCAATGCATATCCCAAAGCAGAACTTGCTGGAAGATACCAGCAGATAAACTTATGAGTCCTGTCTCAAAGAGAAAAGACTGATCAAGTTCTGTAAAAAATTAGACTCAGAAAAACAGGATTCCAAAAAAAATCAAAAGAATTGTGATAACTAAGAATGAGATTTGCTCAAACAGTTCAAGATGTCAACAGTCAAGTCAAACATCAGAGCAATAATTTTCATACAAAGACAGGGAATAACAGTAATGTTTATTCTATTACATTGCATCAAGCATCAGAGCAAACAGCTGAAACCATTCATGGAAAGAACTTTGAATAAATATATTAACATTACCTTGGCAAGGTCTGCTAAAAATGAACCTTGCTGAGCAATCAACTTCCCAAAAACCGTCCTTTTAAGAGCCCTCTGTACCATCATCTCCATACCACGTTCTGCTGCACCTATCAATCTCATGCGATGATGTAATCTTCCAGGACCCAACCTACCCTGCAACAACAATGAGATTTACCAATTAAAGAGGTGAACTTCATCAGCTCATGAGGAAACTAAGCAACCATACCTGTGCTATTTCAAAACCCCGGCCTTCACCAAGTAGGATATTGTCTATTGGCACTCTAACATTCTCAAAAGATACTTCAGCATGTCCATGGGGAGCATCATCAAAACCAAATACCAATAGTGGCCTATTTATTCGAACCCCAGGAGTACTAATATCAACTAAAATCATCGACTGCTGCTTATGAATAGCAGCAGTAAAATCTGTTTTCTCCTGCATAGGATTTGTAAACAATAAGTTCAACTAAAAGAAACTATTGTTGTCGTAAGGAGTAGCAAAATAAATTAGCCCCACCATCACTATCAGAAGTTTACACCTGGGATCCATTGCACCGCTTGTCCACCACTTCTTGCCATTTATCACATAAGAGTCTCCCTTCCTGATTTAAATCACATACAGAAACAGAGGAAGGTAGTAATCCAAGCAGGGAATGTGTTTCACATTTTAGCACACTATGAATGTGAAAAGGAAGCAGTACAAAAATTGTAAATTTATAGTACAATAAGGGATCCATCGGATTATTCATCTCACATAATAGGTGTGTGCGCTGTGAACAACAATCACAACCAAAAAGTATTTATATTTCGTTTATGATGTAATGTCCGATTCTTTCAAAAAGTAATGTCCGTTCAAACATGCACTTTATATTTCTCGAGATAAAATATGAACAAAAAATCCAATCTAATTTATGCACAGTTAAATCCGCGCTTCTATAGAAGTCCTCTCATTATAACAACTTAAGTTCATTTTTATATAATAAATTAAGTTTACTTTTACGTGATAAACTAAATCCACTTTCAAATAATAAATTAAATTTATTTTTATATGATGAATTAAATTCACTTATATGTGACAAATAAATTTCACTTATAGATGACAAACAAAATCTACCTTCATATGACAAATTAACTTTATTCATTGTGCCAACTCAAACCCGCTTAACATGACAAACCAAATTTACTTTCATGCGATAAAATAAATCTATTCATTGTGATAATTCAAATTCACTTTTGCGTGACAAACCAAATTTATTTCCACATGTCAATATAAGTCCACTTTCATATGACAAATTAAATTCATTTTTTATAACAGTCAAACTCATATTTAAATGATAAATTAATTTCACTTTTACGTGACAAACAAAATCCATTTCTACATATCAAGCAAAGTCTACTATCATGTGGTAAATTAACTCCACTTTCACACGAAAATTCAAAATATGCTTTTATAAGACAAACAAATTCAATCAAAAATTGAATTTAATCTGAACATAAGACATTGGAAATTTGAGCTCAAAGTAAAACAAACCAATTAAGTCAAATATTCAAACCAAAGTCGGTTCTAAAATTTATCAAATATTTAAAGCAAAATAAAAATTATAAAATCTTTGCAAATAAGACCCCGAGCTAAATATAATTTTACAAATGGGTCTCTAGTCATCTTTTCTTACAAATAAATCCCTAAGATGAAAATTTTAGGAAAAATTCTTAAGGGCCCGTTTGGTACGGGGTCGGGGTCAAGGGTCAAGATTAAAGGAAGGGGTAAAATGTAAAACGCTAATGCGGTCAACTAAATTCCATTTGGTCCCTGATCTGGTTAACAGATGGCTAAATTTTTGTATTGACTAAAATGCCCTCGGTTGAGTAGTCTTCGTATTACTGTTCATCTTCCTCTCCGGCGGAGATTGCGCGCGGAGCTGACCTCCCGATCTCGGCCGCAGAGCCCGGGCGGCCGAGCTCGCCCGCCGCCCGAGCTCGCGCGCGGAGCCGGCCGCCTGAGCTCGCCCGCGGAGCCCGCCGCGAGAGCTCGCCCCCGGCGACTGGGTGGCCGAACTCGCCCGAGGTCACCCGCGGAGCCCCGACGGCAGAGCGCGCCCCTGGAGGCTGGGCGCCCAAGCTCGCCGAGGTCACCCGCGGAGCCGGCCGCCCGACCCTCCGCGCGCGGAGCCAGCCGCCCGAGCTCGCCCGCGGAGCCCGGGCACCCGAGCTCGACCGAGCTCGCGCGCGGAGCCGGCCACCCGAGGTCGCCCGCGGAGCCCACCGCCTGAGAAGGAGCAAACGCGTGCGCCGACTGCTGCGTCGTCGGCGGGGAAGGGGAAGAATCGTGCGCTGTCTGATGCGTCGGCGGGGGGGAAGGAGGGCGGCGACTGCTGCGTTGTCGGCGGCGTCGGTGGGAGCTCTGACGAGATCCAACGGTTTTACAGTTCATCGATCTGAGCCGTTGAATCTCGATCCAACGGTTCAGATCAAGTGACGGTATTCGGCTGTTACCCGATCTGAGCCGTTGGATCGAGATCCGACGGTTCAGATCAAGTGAGGGTATTTTAGTCAAAATATGGTTAAAATTTAAATGAATAAAATAATGTTAGTGCGGTCAACTATTTGGTGTTTGGAAGATAACCTGGTCTGGACGGGGTCAACTTAGCCCTGACCCCGTACCAAACGAGGCCTAAAGTTCAAAATTTCAAATTAAATTCTCTGTAAAATTGAAAATTTTATATTCGCAAATAAATCTTTAAAATTTCTAACTTTTGCAAATAAACCCGTGAAATTTCTGAAATTTCCAAGTAAGTTGCTCAAAAATTTTTATTTGCCAATAAATTCAATTCAAAAAAAACCTGAAAATTTTAGAATTTTTACAAATGTGTTCCTTTTACAAAAAAACCCTTGAAATTTGTAAAATTATATTTTGGTCTAATTTTTTGAAAAATTTGTAAATAAACTTCTTAAAATTTTTATTTGCAAATAAGTTTTAATTTTATTCAGAAAGAATTTTGAAAATTTCAGAATTGTTACAAATATGTCATTTTTTATAAAAAAACCCTAAAATTTACAAAATTTATTTTGATCAAATTTTCAGAAAATTTCGTACATAACCATATAAAAAATTCAATTATCCGAAATTGATACAAGATTTAAATTTTTTCATCGAGTAAACAAATCCCAATTAATCACATGTCAAGCACACGATTTTAACATCCAAATTTTTCCCCATAAAACCTATTCATTTCCAAAATAAATTAATCAATCAAGATCCAATTACACTCATCAAATCTTGTCAATTTGGTTTTAAAATCTTCTTCAAAACCCATAAAAAGAAAGATTGAAAAACTTAGAAACGGGATAACAAAAAAAAAAGATAATATGACAACAAGAAGAATTAGAACAACAAAGAGGAGAAAAAATTAGAAGCTAAACAAAAAAGATAATTTCTTCCCTCCGTCTTCTTCCTTTTCTTGATTTATTCTACTTTATTTCCTTGCTTCTAAGTCATGACGCTAACCTGTCACAGGGCTCTAGCCAACACTCATCTAATCTCCATCTTTCTCCTCTACTACTATCTCCATCCATGGTGAGGAAGAAGCAAAGCTGCCTCATCCCCAAAGCTTAACCACAGAAATTCAAAACTCTCGACCCCAAACCGCTCCTCAATGGATCCCAAGCCCTCCTCCTCGCTCGCCGCCAGCGAGATGAAGAATATTCAACTTGGCCCTCGCCGCTCCACCGATGACTGCTATGCTAAGATGGACGGCCACACCGCTCCACCGGTGACTACCACGCCAAGGTGGACGCCCGCGGCCATTGCATCCACATCCTCGCTCTCTCCGCCGCTCGCATCTTCCAGCTCACCCGTGAGATCAGCCTCAAGTCCCATGGCGAGACCATCCAGTGGCTCCTCCATTGCGTCCCCTGCCTCACCGCAGAGAAAGCCAGCCAACCCTCTTGGCCAGATCTTGCCGGCCACCACTGTGGCGAGGCGGGAGTGGCCCAGTCATAGGAATCCAAAGCAAGAAAGGCAGGGCACAATTGTGGGGAAAAAAGGAAAATAAGAGAAAAAAATAAAAAAAATGTTGCAAAAAAAAAAGTTTAGCAGCAACATGTGAGGCATGGGAATAAAGAAAAAAATATGAAAAGAAAGTCCCAAAAAAATAGCATTTTATTTCGATTTCTGTGCCACCATCACCGGAGGTTATCCATGATCATTAACGTCTTGACGAAATTCACCAATACTATGGCCATATGTAATTTCTAAAAAACGGAGATGAAGATATACAACCTTCCCTCATCCACCCAATCCCTCGAAAATGATAATAAAGACAGCGAACCTTTCGATGTCACTGCAGTCACCACGGCTCTCTTGAAGATAGCAATGAAGACGGCGAACCTTTCAATACTACTGCGACCACCCACGGCTTATCAAAGATGACAATGAAGATAGCAAATCCTCATCACATTTAAACCAATCTTCGAGCTCGCATCTATCCAGTTTTCGAGGTCGCACTCAATCAACCTTCGGACTCGTATTTAGCCAGCTTTCGAATCACATCTAAATCAACTTTCAAACTCACACTCAGCCAACTTTTAGGCTCGAACTTGTCAGTCTCTAAGCTCACATTTAAGCCAACTTTCGAACTTATATTTAGCCACCGTTCGAGCTCCTATCTTAATCAATCTTTGAACTCACACTCAACCAACCTTCAGATTTGCATTTAAGCCAATTTTCGGATTCGTATTCAAACCAACATCCGGTTTCGCATCTAAATCAACATTCGGGCTCGTATCCATGCCAACCTCCAAGCTCATATCCATATCAGTCTCCGAGATCGCACCAAGCCAACCTTGGGACTTACATTTAAGCCAATTTTTTGAATTAATATTAAACTAGCCTTCGGACTCGCATCCAATTTAACATTCGGGTTCACACCAAGACACCTTTCGAGCTCGTATCTAAACCAACCTTTGGTCTCGCATCTAAACCAGCCCTCGGGCTCGCCCTTAGCCAGCCTTCGAGATCGCATATAATCCAACCTCTAAACTCACATCCAAGCCAGCCTTCAAACTTATATTCAAGTCAGCCTTCAACTCATATCCATCTAGTTTTTGGACTCACAATTCAGTCAACCTTCAAGCTTACATTCACACCAACCTTTGAATTTGCATGTAACTCAGTTTTCGGACTCACACTCAGTCAATCTTCAGACTTGCACTACTAAATCAACATTTGAGCTCGTGAACTAAGTCAACCTTCACATTCGCACATTTGAAGTTGAGTTATGCATCAGCCTAAAATCATTATAAACAGTCAAAAACCCTCAAATCAAACTGTTTAATATAAAGTAATTCAATCATATTGAAATTGAACTCAATCAAAATAAATAGAAAAAAGCCAAGTTGGCCCAAATAGATCTAAATTGATCAGAAAAATAAATTAAAAACCAAATTGAGCTAGACTCAAGGTCTGATTAAGTTCAAGTTTGGTCAATTTAAAATCAAGTTGAATCTGAATTAAATTAATTTCAAAACAAACTCTAATTGGGTCAAATCAAGTCCAAAGTAAAAGAACAAACTCAAAATCAAAACAGAATCGAGCTAAGTTGAGTCTGAACTGAAACCAAATTAAGTTAAATTGACGTAAACTTAAATCAAAGTCCAGCAGACCCAAACATGATAGAGGCCTAATACAATATCAAAATTGACTTAAGCTAAATAAAATCAAACTTATACCCGAACCATATTAGTTTCGACGAAACTATTTAAAGTCAAACCGAATCCCACTAAGAATGTTGAATCTTCAACAATACTTCAAGAATATGAAAAAAGAGTGATGTCACCACCCTGATCAGAATTTGAATTATTTCGAATATAATTAAATAAGGTCAAATTGAATCTCACTGTATATACTACAAAAATTTTCAGCAATACTTCAAAACTATATTCAACTCTATAAGTTATTAGTAACACTATTAAAATAAAAAAGTTAATTGCCAACACGATCAAAATTATTTGCCACATATCAAACTAAACAACCCCATAAGCCATTGACAACGCATCCTCCAAATTAAACTAATCCGAAAGCATTGACAACACTTCAAATCAAATTAAAGTATACTTGAATTCATTTAATCAATTAGTCATAACACTTTCAAATAAAGTCAATTGACAATACCCTCCAAATTGTCAGTCACACTTTAAAACTATATCCAATTCCATAAGTCATTGATGACACTATTAAATTAAAGAAGTTAATTGCCAACACGCTCAAAACTGTCAGCCACTTTTCAAAATTATACTCAACTCTATAAGTCGTTAATGATGCTGTCAAATCAATGAAGTTAATTATCAACATGCTCACAACTATCGATCACTTCAAACTTATATTCAACTCCATAAAGCATTGGTGACGCTATCAAATCAATGAACTTAATCGCTAATACGCTTAAATCTATTGGTTATATTTTAAAACTATATTTGACTTTATAAGTCGTCGATGACGCTACTAAATTAATGAAGTCAACCAATAATGCGTTCAAAGTCATTGGCTATATTTCAAACTAATCAACTTTAAAGCAGTTAACGATGAATCCTTATATGCTAGTCAACCTCACAAGTAATTGATGATACGTTATTTCAAGATAATTAACTCCACAAGCAGTTAACAATACACTTTTGAATTTAGTCAATCTCAGAAGTAGTTGACAACGTATCTTCAAACTATACCCAACCTTATAAGCTATTAATGACACGATCAAGGCCAAAAAAGTTATCGTTTATGCTTTATTAATTATAAAACAACTTCAAAACTAAAGAAATTATCACCTACGTATTATCGGTTATGAAAATACTTCAAAAGAAAAACTAAATAAAATTGCTTACGTCTTATTGGGTATGAAACACTTCAAATAAAGAAATTATCGCTTACGGCTTATTAGTTATGAAAACACCTTAAGATCAACAGAATTATCGTCAATATCTTATTGGATAACGAAAACATTCCAACCCAAATGAAATTATCACCGACATTTTATTGGCTAACGAAAATACTTTAAATTATGAAATTATCGTCGATACTCAAAGATATTAGAAACACTTCGAATTTTTCTCATTTTCTTTCACGTCCTATCAAATGATATTATCAACATCTAGGGAAAACCAAGTCAATTTGAATCAGACGCTATGTGGTCTAGCGCAGGAGGGACGGGACAGCAGCATGCATCACAGTTTTTTCTCCATTCTTTCTCTATTTCTTTTGTATTTTTTATAATTCTAAGTTGAAATTCATTATAAAGTTAAAGTATACACTTTCTTAAGTCATATATTATTTATTGAATCAATAGAATGTTTTTTCTTTTTTTATCTCTATTTTATTAGTTAAATTTCTTATTTTAAAAAATTTCTGATAATTGTCGGAGTAATTAACAAAAAAGCTTGCACTTTTTGAATATCAATATTCTCACAACACCTAATAGCGTAATTCAAAACAAAATAATCTTTGATTTGTAATTTAAGATCACTACTTACCGAAATCGATCCCACAAGAGCCAACCAATTAAACGTAGAAAATTATCTTTTGAATAAAAATTCAGAGTCACTAACCAAAAAAAAGGTCCCTAGTTTAAATCTCAGGTGCCATAAGTATGTTAGTAGATTGGAAGAAAAGTGACAGATCTCCTCAATTCACAACCTAGTGAACAGTAATTCAAACTGGAATCTTGAATGTTCAAGGAACAAAAATAGGTGGAACTTGGAATTATTATACCCTATCTATAAACATCTAGTATTAGGAGTTTACGGTCCATACATGTAAATTACAGCAATAATATAAAACTATAAACTAAATTTTCATGAAAACACTAAATAGAATAGAACATGATACTTGTGGGACAGCTATTCAACATATATCACTGAAACATGATGCACCAAAACCATATCAAACCACCATAAAACTTAATTTTGAACAAGTTCTGTAATTGCAAGAGTGATAATTCACATCTAGTTTACAGCATCACCAAGCAAGGGGATATTTTCAGAGGAAAGCCACCTTTTCATATGAAATGCACCAATAACAACTGCCATCAATCTCTAACAATACCATCTTTTGAATATGCCAATAATTTTAGCCAAAAAAGAGTGAAAAAACATCACTCAAACAAAAACATATGAAGGCCACCTGTCCATCACATGCTCAAACCTAATGAATACTGAGAAGCGAAAGCAAAAATTTCAACATATTCAACTGATGTCAAAACATCAAAGAACTGCAGCATGGCTTATTCATAAAAATGTGTAGAACAATTGAATTAACAGATTGTTTTACCTAGAAATTGAACACTCAATATTAGTTGCATCAGACGATGCAACCTTCGGTTCAGTCATTGCAAAACCAGACCTTATTTTTCCTTCTAATAGAGGAATAAGCCATCGTTCTAGTTGCTCCTTAGTTCCATATCTTAGCAATACCTGACAAGAGGATGGGTGTTATACAAAATGATCAAGCACCTTCCAAAGATCAAACAATTCCACTTTGAAAAATAGAAAAGAAGACTCTCTCCCTCCCTCCTCCCTCACCACACCCACCCACAAAATACAAATATGCTGGTCCGCTTGTATATAGTCAAAAGGGTATGTTGGTATGCAATAAGCAGCTGAAAAATTCCTATAAGTGGGCCAATCATTGAATTGGTATGTTATAAGAGATCCAACCATATGTAAGCTGAAATGAATGTGGAGCCCCAAATACAACATTTCCACTAGTGACAGAAGTTCATTTCTTTAATAAGAAAAAGGCATGGAATCAACCATCACATAAAACCAAAAACAGGCAGGAGAAGCCCTGTAACCAGATGGTTAACACATGTGAACCACCACTAGATTAGACAAACCCAGTCAGCTGTTAGGCTTCCTGCTTTGGTTCCGAACAGAAATGTAATATTTCAGAGAATTAGCCTTAGCTGAAATATATTATTTTGCACATCAATCTCAATGCGCTCGAGTAATATGTTTGATACAAATTATTTTTTTGCAGAACATCAAATGTAATATTGATTTCAGTTGGCTTCAGTTAAAAACAGTGCATAAAGCAATCTTATTCCACTCAAGTAGATTTCTGAACTCTACTTTCTTGAAACCAAACAAAAATAGATATTGTATTTCTATCCACTCCATATGAGAAAGATCCATCAAAGCGCAATTGTGACTGAAGCCAATTCTACTCCAACTCAACATATACCAAACAGACTATAAATGCAAATTGCTCTCAACAATGAAATGCAATATATACCATGCATAAGAAAAGGGTTTGATAGTAAAGCCATAAGCACAAGCCAAGAGCATAGTTAATGGCATTTTCGCAAAAAGGCAGGCAAATGGCTTGACACGGTCAGAGTATTATGTACAACAGATGCAATCAAAAGTGACCAAGATAAACCAGAGTTATTGTTGAACAACATTTTTACCTCCATATTTCCAGTGTCAGGTGCCCCACAATTGAAAATTTGTGGTGCGCAAATTGACCTGCCCATAATCTCACAAAGATATCCATATTCAAGGTTTGAAAGTCCAGCACCAAGTAAATTATTGTTCAAATTTCCATAAGGCACAGGATCGTTAGCATCAAAAAGTAACTTTCTTGCTCTGGCAGCACTGTCTAACTGCAAGAACCCAAAACCATATGTAATTATTAATAGCAGAACTTCTGCGCATAAAAACATAAATGAGGTGCAACAGCAGCCGCATAGCAGGTGAGAGAGCAGAATTGACGAAGTCCAATTTATCATTGCCAATAACCATAATGCTAAAAAAATAATAATAAAAGATAACATGGTAACAAGGGAACAAAAACTGCTTACAGGGATCCACAAGTTCCACAGGCCTTCTCTTTTTGCTAAATCTTTTAGTTTCTCTTCCTCTGGATGGACCGTCCAACAAGAGCTTGATTGTGCAAGTTTATAAAATTCACTTTCCATGGGGTATATATGATCTTCCATGAACTTTATTAACTTAATTTTCAATGCCAAAACCTTTTCGCTAGGTACAAATCTTCCCTGCTCTCTTGTAGGGTATTGGTTCAGCAAGTGCATTTGATGTGTTTCTGCAGTCACATGGCCCCGCCATCAAAATTGAAAATGAAATGCATGGAAACCTAAAACCTGGAGCAGGTACTTTATCCAGACAGCATAAAAATCTACTACCCAACATATGAGGTAGACAAGATTCCCGTAATGTTTTAACGGAGGAAAGAAAAGAAAAGTTACACCTTTGCCTTAAAAATGGATTTTTATCGTGAATAAATTATTTGAGCAACCATATCTTGCATACAAAGTACATGGGGGGCAAAGAATCAGCATAAAAGAAGAATTTCTGTCATTAACTGTTGGCTTCATCCTTGTCATATCTTATTTATTACTGAAATTTACTCCATAAATAGTAAGTGAAGGAAATGATAATTAGATAAATTAGTGACAAGATAAAGAGATTGGTAAAGCTGTAAAAGTGCAAGGTGAGGCTCAGTCTTGCCCGTTGCTCGTGCCATTTAACAGTGAGTAGAAGGCAAAACCAATGATTAGAGGTGAAAAACATATATTAACTATTTACATCTGTTGACTATTCATGCCATTTGGTACAGATAACTCTATATTCTTCCATGTCTTAATTGGATAGGTGCATCTGCCAAATCCAACCAAAAATGCTTGTACAAGCAGGATGCATCTCTCTGACAAGCTAAGTAAGAAGACAGAACTACATATAATTCCATAATGCTGCTGTTTGTTTGATCAGTTTAATCTAATGCATCCAAGACTCTCCTTCATTTCAACAAGCTGGGAAAGTCAAAAGAAGGAGCTACAAATCCATTTGTCACTCAAGGTTTAATCATTAAATTGGACAGTTGCCAAATCCCAAAATGTCCACATGTAGGAATTCTAGATCAACTTAAACAGTAACTTTAATTCAATTGATGTTCTATTATCAAAGTTTTATTAAATACAAGTTCTCATATGCAATAGTTCAGCAGAAACCAACTGCTAGAATGGGTCAACTAATAATTGCCAATGCCTACTACCAACTAGGTACCATTTCTTAGATATCCTGTATGGTATTACCTACTAAAAGCAATCTTACATGAAATGAGAACACGACTATTCATTGTATTTAAGTGTGATTTTCGAAGTAGATCATATCTAGCATAAATTCCTGTGACTTATCCAAAAAAACTAGCATCAACAAAGCTGTCATACTTTTGATGCCTACAACCAATCAACATCCACACCCTCCGTTACACATCTATCCCGGTTAATCATCACGCATTTGTATTTCCCCCATGCCAAATCATGTTATATGTCTCATAAATGTTTTTAAGTCCCCATCTGGATTGGGACTAAGAATGTGATGTTCACAAGTTAGCATGGCTAGCAGAGAGTGTGCTACTCTGTGGAAGTCTGTACTAGTCTGTGCAAGTCATACTAACTTGTGATCATCATGTTCTTGGTCCCAATCTAAACAGGGCCTAAAAACCTTATTGTGAGAATATGGGGAAAATGCCAATCCTTTGTAATTTATTTCATCCTTAACCCTGTCCAGGTGGCATATTATGTGACTTATGTTGTAATTCAGAAGCGTCACTATATCTGGGTATCAAACCAAAAATGAAATGGCAATTGTTCCTGCTCCACAATTGACATGCACTTTCTCCTTGACAAGCTACATATTATCATCTACTGGCCCCACAAGTAAATGAATATCATTCCCCATCATAAAACAATTTCAGCTTGATGCAGAAGTTCATTGAAGAATAGTCATCAAGCATGTTCTCTGGTTGACATTATAAGGAATTTACTATGTACATTATAACTTAATACTGTAACAGATGTGTAAGTTCAGAGAGAGATGGTTGAAGTAAAACAATTTTCCTTTTTTCAAGTTCAATCAATATGAGAAAACAATGTGAGTGCTCTATCATGTTTCATACTTTTAGTTTGATCTACTGAAGCTCTAACTACTTTCCATCCATTCATGAGATCTAGGTAGTCTCCTATTCCTCCTCAAGAATCCATGCACCCCTTGTTGGCCCTTATTGGTATGGAAAGAATGAAGAAATTGTCTACTTAATTCCTGCACCACAATATTACAGAATAGGGCTGTACTATATTACTTACCTAATAGCTCATAACTTTGCCTCCACCATAATGAGATCATTCCAACACTTAGACTCTGATAACGAAGTATGGCAACAAATAACGACTATTGAATTTAAAATCGCATAAACTCACGTAGAGGAGGTTGATCTGGAAGGACAGACTTTCGTTTAATGTATGCCCAGGCAACATCAATCAACAAGTTGCCTAATTTTCCATTATTTTGAGCACGCACTCCTCCAGAAGCATTACCCTATAAATTTTTTCATCTATTAGTACAAACAAACAAACACCACTTCCCATGATTAAAGTGATCTTAACAACACGCCATAGTCCATCTATGATAAACTCCTGCACAGATAGATGCACCACGGAACAAAGAAAAGGCAACATAAAACTTCCAGTCGGCAGCAGGCCAAGGCCTTCCCTAAAGGTAATCGAAAAGAACTTCAAACAAACTTGAAGACCAAAATGGCAATTGTATTAGCAACTTCAAATCAAAAATAAAGTTTACGCTTACAGCTGATCTGCAGTAGTCTGCTAAATACTCTGCCTGTGAAGGAATCCCTTTTGGACTACTAGATTCAAATCCTTCATGTGCATCAGGGTTAGATGGGTCCACATCCACAATATATTGCTGCAAGTTAAAAAGGGCTGTTCAATGTTCGTCTCAAGCTAACTTATGCATCATAGGCTTCACTTAAAGCATTTCAAACAATACAATTTTACTTCCAATATTTCAAATGGACAATGGATAGTAAAGAAAGAACAAAATGAAACCCATGACTTGATTAGCACAATGTTATATCCATGGAGCATTAACGCTTCACTAAATATGCATCAAGATGAAAAGATATCCATACTTAGGTGCACGCCCACAGAATGTGCATGGTATATAACAGACTGAAAATGCCCATACATATTACTAGCATGCACCTAAGTGATGCAGCAGGAGGTGGGGCACGAGAGATAAGAAGAGATCACCGTCTTCTCACAGTGATAGATCCCTTTGATGTAGCAGGAAAGGACATGAGAAATAAAAAGAAAATCACCGTCTTCTCACCACGATAGATCCACTTGATACAGCAGGAGAGGGCACGAGAGATACAAAGAAGATCACCATCTTCTTACCACGATAGATTCTTGAATTTACAAAAAAGATAAAAAGAGAACAAACCCAAAATAAAAGAATATTATTGATAGAAAAACCTTTTTTTTTACAACTTTGGTCTGTATATATAGCCCTCTTATAAACTTATAGTCCTACTTGATGTAGAGTAAAAATAGGACTTAAACTCTCCTAAGAATTTTACTTAACATATCTTAAATAAAGATATATAAATCTTATTCTTTATTGGGCTAGGACTATTATTGACTCGGACTGATAAATAAACCCTAATTTTGATCAATACAATATCCAAATTATCCGAAATAGTAAATAAGAGACTTGCAGAATTGATCTCAGCTTCCAACGAATAGTTATTTATTATATTTGGATCAATATCTTAGGAGATATAGCCTTTGGATTGTAGCTATACGACGAATTTTGACGGATTCTAATTAGAGTTGGAATTCAACTTGAATTGAATCTATAATTTTACTGTGAAAAAGGATGTAGTTATCCTACAGCAAACCCCTCCACTTGTAAAAGACTTATTCTCAAGTCAAAGATTGAGGTCTTCATTGTTGCAGTTGTGCTTCTCTTGAGTTCTTTCCAATGCAAAACTTGATGATGAATACCAACTAGACTTTTCCAAAACATGTTAATTGTTTGATGTTAATTCTTCCAATGACTCAACCTATTTACCTCTGCTATTAGTTGGTTCTTACACTTCTGCTCAATCCTTAAAATAGTCTTTATGGTCTGTAGACTTTTATATTCAATTCTACACCTCGAGTAATTATAATAAACTTTTGAATATGATTATTAACAACTTAAATCAGGTATTATTTCATCATCCTTAAGTGATAAAAAATTTATAACATTTTCATATCTTTACTAGTAAATTTTGGATAAGATAATTGGTTCTCTCCAAACATAATATTATGATTTGTATCACTAGTAACTTTACAGGTTTGATTGAAATTTTCAATATATGCCGATGACTTCTCTTGTAAATTGAAAATTTATTGAAAACTATTAGTAGGCATGTACAAATCCTCATTTAGATTTACTTCATCTACAGAAAAGGTATTTAGAATTACTTTTCTACTATCATCTCTTTCTTTATCATTCATCATCATAGAGGAACAAGGCGTATAGGAAGAAATTGTAGTAGAATTTATGACAAAACTAATCTTTGAATAATTTATCTCACAATTTGTGATTTTCTTTTGAAATTTTTGAGAAGCTAGATTGAATTTTACTCTTTTTTGAATTTTATGCTTCAATTTGCTATATACCTCCTCATAATGAATAAATTAATTCTCTTATAGGAATTTTCTTTTTAAAAGACATCGCATCTCTAAGCATGTTTGGAGTTTTTGATGATCTTCTTTTGCACGTTGTTATTGAAGTTGTTCCCGTTATGATGAAACTTGTCCCTTGAATTTTAATTCAACAATCTTAATTTTTATTATCTCAGAAACCTTTAGATGCCTAAATAAGTTTTCAAGTTGTTCTGTCCAATCGAAAAAATTTTCATATTCATGAAAATCAAAAAGCTGATTTAAAGAAGTTGTCTCATATGATAATCTCCAAGACGTCAGACCATAAGCCTCTTTAACAATCAATTAACAAATTTGGTTCTTATTTCCAATATGCTTCAAAATCTTATACTTCCTAGTGATAGAAGTAAGAAAACTTTGTTTGATTAAATCTTGAATTTGATGATCTCTTAAATCATTATTCATACAGTTGTCGCCACCATCTACAATCAATGGAGTTGAGCTCAGGAATGTCGCTCTGATACTACTTGATACAGCTGGAGAGGGGACACAAGGGGTAGGAAAAGATTACCGTCTTCTCATTATGATAGATTCTTAAATCCACAAGAAAGACAGAAAGAGAACAAATCTAAAATAAGATAATATTATTAATAGAAAAGTTTTTTTCTTTTGTTACAACCTTGAACTATATATATACCCCTCTAATAAACATAGAGTCCTAGTTGGTGTAGACTAAAAATAGGTCTTAGATTCTTTTAAGAATTATACTTAACATATCTTAAATAAAGATATATAAATCTTATTTCTTATTGGAATAGGACTATTATTAACTCCGGCTGATAAATAAACTCTAATTTTGATTAATACAAAGTCCAAATTATCTGAAATAATAAATAAGAAACTTATAGGAATTGATCTCAACTTTCCAATGAATAGTTATTTGCTGGATTTGAATCAATATCTTAGGAGATATGGCTTTCGGACTGTAACTGTACGAATCTTGACGGATCCTAATTGGAGTTGGAATTTAATTTAGACTGGATCTCTAATTTTACTGTGAAAAAGAATGTAGTTGTCTGACATCATTAAGCCGTCAATATTTATCGAAAGTACAAAGTCATAACATACATGCATGTGCGCGTGCGTTTGCATGTTATTGAAGAGCCAACATCTATTGGAAAAATAATTATATCCAACTTAATGCAAAGAACTAGGCAATCCTAATTACAATTAGGCAATTAGCACACAATCATCAAGCCAATAGTAAGTTAGCTCAACAGTCTATCCATAGACATCAATACAATAACAACCCAAATTTATAAATAGAAAATACCATGGTACTGTAAGCTACATCGCACATTTGGTCCCCCAAAGTAGAAAGCTCCCAATCAAGGATACCAATCACTTGATCCTGTTGAGAAAAACACAATAAAGTTAACATGAAGGAACAGTTCCTTTCTTTCGTAATACCCATTTCTAGACCTCTAGTGATAATATAATTTCAAAAACAAAGATTTAGTGAATTTACAGCCTAAAGAAAACCAATAATGAAAGAATAATTGCATATCTGCTTCAATAGCAATCAACAAGATAACTGATAAGAGTGATAGGCAAATATTCATATTTATCGGATGAGTTAGTTCAAGTGAATACCTATATAGCTACCTAGCATTATAGGATCCTTGACCTAGCCAAAGTGAAAAAGAAGAAACTCCTAATTACTTATTGAAACAGTTGAAACAGAATGGCAGTCTGCACACAATTCAGGTACCCTCCATTTTCAAAATTTGCACTAATCATTATGGAATCTCACAAACCATGACCTGTTATCAACAGCTCAAGACACAATTTTCTCAGCACATTAAGAAGGTACATTCTATAGTTCTGGAAGTGGACTAGTGCACTATTTCAAGTGAAGCAGACAAATAGGATTGTCCATCAGTCAGTGAGACTAACAATTCAAATATAACTCATTCGCCAAGGCAATTGATTAAATCTGTTATCAAAAAGTGAATTTAGACCAATAAGAGTCATCACATCAACCCAACCCCATTTTGACCTAACTTGGCTGCCTATATAATGCAAAATTCAAAAATTGAAACCAAACTGGGTGCTAACTCACATAGAAGCATAGTTAAGCAAAACCAGGGATGCTAGCAGGTGATGACTAAAAAAGAGGAAACATGAAAGGTCCAAAGTCAGGATCATACTAGATCTTAGTCTAATATTTAGAAGAATCAGGTCAGGGATAACGCCAAGCATCCAAACCTGTCCATCCCCACAAGCATACATTGGGAATTCTTATGAGACAATACACTAATAGAAGCAATTAAAGTCTATTTTTTTTGGTCAATTAGGAATCCCACTTTAACCAGTAGCCCAGGACCTCACCTCATCGACAATGAGGGGCAAGCATACAGCTATACACTAGGGACTGGGGTAGATGGATCCCAAAGGACCTAAGTATATGTGGGAGTTGACTTGTGATGTATACAGACTTGTTTTTCTTTAGAAACAACACAAGAACTACTTCCATGTAAACATATTTGCAAGCACGCTATTGCTATGGCATAACAAGGGTCAGAGCTCATGTAGTCACAAATCTTACACAAAAAAAAGGTAACTTAACACCAAGTTCATTCCTTTTATCACCTATTGGGACAATGGAGAATATGATCAAGAAATGTAGATATTTTACTACCGAAGGAATATTCGAATAAATTCCAAAGCCAAACCTTGACCGGATGGAAAACCAAATTATCAATCCAGCAATCACCATGAACAAGACCTGTGCCTGATAATCCAGAAGAATCTTCAAGTGGGATGTGTTGTCTCAACCAGTCAGCTAGATCTAACATCTTAGGATTTCGTTCAGGTTTCCCTTCACCTGTTGAAGCAAGATACTGTCTCGCCCATCTTTCTACCTAGAACAGAGAACAATCATTTGATTAATTATCATGATGATCACATTATGAAGAAGAATTTGTCCATCTAAAGACCAAGTAGAGGTGGCAAATGGACCATGCTTGAGGGCGCCGGGCACAGCCCACAGCCCATGTGCTTGTGGACCGTGCCACACTGGGCCACATGACCTGATACCTATATTTTATTAATAATTTTTTTTAAAAAAATCAGAAAAATAAAAAAAAATGAAAATATAATGTTAATATCTAAATTGATTTATGAGTACCATGTCTATCACAATTGTCTTAAAACCTGAAAAAAAAACCTTTGTCATTGTAAGTAGTCTCCTATAAAAATTGAAATTGCTTCCATATTTCTCAATTTTAAAAACTTTGCACAAATACTCATGTGACAAGCTTCTATCACTAACATGAAAAGTGTACAAAGACAATTTTAACTTTTACACATATACTCTACAAATGTCATATTCAAAATTTTTAATATTTACTTTTGAAAATAATGCAAGTATATAATTGTAAAATTGACTTTTTATGTACATATTGCACAATTTTGATCCAAAGAACATCCACTTCATAATGATAGATTTTGACGGAAACAAACTATAGAAGTATTTGTGCAAATTTTTAAAATTTTGAGGGATACAGATACAATTTCATATGTTTCTAGGGATATACAAGCAAAACCCCAAAAATATTTGATGAGTTCAAGGACTCTTATGCAATTATTAACATTCAGGGAATTCTTCATAATTGAGGTAAATTTCAATGATTTAAATGCACTAACAATTCAGGGAATTCTTTATAATTGAGGAAGATTTCAATGATTTAAACGCACTGAAACCCTCAGTTGGGACAAACAACGAATCAAGGAAAACTTTAGTTTTTGCCGCCAGGCCGAGCCCGGCCGCATGCCCTGCAATGCCCAATCCATTCATACTGTGAGTGGTGCCTAGCCTGTAGGCTGCGATGGCCCCTACATGACACGATTACTACAGCAACTATGTCATGTTTGGCCTTACTGGACATGCCCGGCCAGCACACGGGCCATTGGGCCGTGCGTTTTTACACCTATAGTCACAGACCAGATTGGCAGGAAAAAAACTTGCAAAACTATATTCACATGCATTGCATGCCTATATTTGCACAAACATACAAGATGCTGGAATTACATTTTCTATTAATTTCTAGAACTTTCAAACCAACATCTCACATCATGCATAATAACATCTTGAATTTGCTGATTTTTTATTGTTTTCTTTCAATGACAAAACAAGGAATATCTTCATATGAAGAAAAGGCAATGGGCACCTTCAAACACTAAAAAGGGTAAAAACCCAAGGATTTCATAAAGAAAGTGGAGAAAAACTAAAACTTAGTGAGAGTAATGGATCTATGTAGATTGAGAGCTCCTCTAACATTCCACTAGGGATTTATCGACCAAAGATCTTTGCGGCTAATTATATCATTAAAAAAATCAAAACACAAAATGTGTTTATCCCAATCCTAAGACTCCACCATGGAAAAGACTCATGCTGATAAGGCAAAATGATGTCCATAGCAGCCATATCACTGGGAACCAACATAGCTACATATTGCATGAGTACCAACAAGCAATGTTTCTACTCTTTTTCCTTGAAATTCATGACCTACAGTTACTACATCAAATTCACCTGTCTCTTGCAATAGTTGTCCCTCCTACCGAACTTCTGCAACCCAATGGAATCAACATCAACTCTGTGCAAGGAAGCCAGAGTTCTAGCAGTTGCCTCGTATATAGCCTTTCTCTTCTCCGGATCCATCCCCTAATCAAAGAAAATTATGACTATTTAAAACAGAATTTTTTTTGTAAAAAAAAAATCCTAGCATGTTTGCAGCAACATGAAATAAACAAATATAATCCATCAACACATATGAGAGACATAAAACAAATGTGCTTGCGGTTTTGGGACCAGAAAAGCAGGCATCTTCTGTAGAACGCAGTATCACAAGCAAGATATCTTACTGGGAGCTTGTTGTCCAGAAAGATCCGTCCTTCCAAATACTCCATGATATAAAATGCTGTTCCAATAATACTTGGATCAATGCAGAGACAAAAGACCTTGGGAACAGGAACATCGGTATGATCATCCAATGCTTTAAGAACCTGTCAAATAATAAGACGACTAATCATCAGAGCAAAAAGGCTAGTCTTTTCAAGAAATGAATAAAAAAATGCAATATTGCATAACTAAAGGAAAGGAATCGAAACAAAATGCAAAATCACCAGGAATTCCCTCTCAACGGAGTGCGCCGACTCTCAAGTATGACGCCGGGAGGCTTCTTCCTCAGCACGTACCGCTTCACGGCGGCCCCAGAGCCATCAGCACCGGCCTCGAGAAGGAAGGTGGGGTTCGACTGGCCGTGCCCGAACTGCAAGACAGAGAACCTCGCCGGCCACTGGGGGAATCCAACTACGTTGGCGAGGGCGTAGCGGAGAAGCGCGGCCTCGTCGAACCGGTGCGCGCTCTGGACTTGCTTGAGGAGATCGGAGGTGAGGATCGCCATCGGGGACAACACGAGGCACGAGCCCAAACTCTGGATCGAGAGCACAGACCGATCCCAAAGCCTATTATTGAGATATGAAATTTTTTTTATTATATATATTAAATTCATTAATTTATTATATTTAATATTATAATATTTTTTTTATTAATTTTAATATTTTTAAAAATTTTTTTTTACTTAATCAGTTTTTATCAAATAACCCATATTAATAAATTTTTATCTTATTTTTTTAAAATTTTTAAAAATAATAATATACGACTCAATTCAATCGTATTATCACGTTATTCTTTTACTTAATCAAATTAATCATATGACCCAGACTAATAAATTTTTATTTCGATTTTTGATTATTTTTTTGAAGAGAGACTAACATGCGATTCAATTCAGCCGTATCATTACTATAATTTTGCTTTTAAGAGTTTGCATAGTTTCAAACTTGAAGTTCTGATACCACTTATTGGAAAAGTCGAAAGAGTATCAAATCAAATCAATATAATGGATCGAATACCAAACCATTCCAAAAGATTAAGTTTATAGGATATGGACTTTTCACTATATATATTGGACTCTATTTATCCAATATATGATGTAGGATTAATTTATCACACATGATATTAAAATAATATTTCCTTTCAGGTGTAATTTGACCACATTAATTTTAACACTTTTAATTAACAACTTTTTTACTCGATCAGTTTCACCGTATGACCCATACTAATGGATTTTTGTCTCATTTTTTTTATTTTTTTAAGGAAAACTAACATGCGACTCAATTCAGTCGTATCATCACAGTAATTTCGATTTTAAATATTTGCACAGCTTCAAACATGAAATTCTAATACCACTTATTAGGAGAAGCGAAAGAGTGTCAAACCAAATTAATATAGTGGGCCGAACACCAAACTTAAAACTCTGATATCACTTGTCCGGCACACTATATTAATCTGATTTGACACTTTTTTACTTCTTCCAACAAGTGAGATCAGAGTTTCAGGTTCGAAGCTATGCAAACATTTAAGACCGAAATTACCGTGATGATGCGACTGAATTGAGTTGCATGTTAGTCTCTTTTTAAAAAAATGAGACAAAAATTTATTAGTATGGGTCACAGGGTGAAACGGGTCGAGTAAAAAAATTCTTGATTAAAAATGTTAAAATTGATATGGTCAAATCACAACTGAAATGAGAAATTATTATAATATCAAGTATAATGAATTAGTCCTACATCGAATATTGAACAAATAGAGTCCAATATATATATAGTGAAAAGGGTTTATATTCCATAAGTTTAAACTTTTGAAATGGTTTGATATCTAATTCACTATATTAATATGGTTTGATACTCTTTCAATTCTTCCAATAATTAAACAGGAAGAGAACTTGCGTGTCATTTTCGGATAAATCGGATAAATAAATCAGATTATATGATAAATGACATATCCATTTGGTAGATTTGGTTCTCCCGAAATCAAAGTCTACTTTCACTCCGATTCTAATCCATATGCGCCCTCTAAATTTAACGTTTTCAATTTTTAAGCAATCTATTGAGAGCCCTAATTTGTTCATCTCCTTGCCCTGCGTATTCGTGGGCCTGCAAGTAGATCGTTCCGCCGCTCCGGTTCTTGATCGCGTCTGATCTTGTCGAGCATCCGTTGAAGCGTTCGTTCGACGTCTTTATCTTCGAACACCCGTTCCCCTCGACGCGCGGCTTGGGACTCATCGCCCTTTGACAGGGCACGGGACACAAGACGCGATGAAATTTGTCACAAAAGGATCACCTCATTAATAAGCATATGACATAATTTATGTAAGATTAGTATACTAAATATTTATGGTAATTTCGCTAATTATTTTATTAATTACATTATTTAAAAAATTAAATTAAATTCATTTGATTTTGGTTTAAAAAATTATTAAATTAATACAAAAAATTATTTATTACAATTTTATGAAAGATTGACCATTCTATATTATGAAATTAAAAATTTACAATTCAATTTTATTAGATTAGTTATTCAATGATTGTGCACTGATTATTCAAATAAAAATTAAATAAAAATAATTTAATTTTCTGATTAATTTAATAGATAATAAATTAAAAATATAATATATTTTAATATTTTAATTGATATAATTTTTTTGTAAATTTATAATATAACATAAGTAATTTTTTACTAATAATATTATGTTAGGTGATTTTCTGTAGGTACTTCTTAGCCATCACCAGAGAGGACTGAAACCCAGACATGCTCTACATCCCGGCATCAAAACCTGTCCAACATGCGCGGCCCTTATACTTGTGCGTCTGCAGAAAGTGAAGCAGTGGCTCCAAGCTGTCCTAGTTCCTGAACTTGAAAGAAGAGAGGTGGCGATTCGGGGACTGGACTCCGTTCCCAATCATCGAAGGACGGCTCGGCCGCCGAAAATTGGCGTTGAATGGCTCAAAATCAAGCTCCACCGCATAGTGATCGTTAACGCTGCAGAATTAAATCAACATGCACCAATTAAAAACAACATTAAGGAGTAATTCGTATATAAAAAGCAAAAATCTTACAATATCCAGCAATCTAACAAATTCTACCAGAAGAACAAATAAAAGAAATGGAAAACATTAGTAAAATTTCACAGATAATTACGACACATCGGTGAGTTCTTCCTTAAAGCGCAAGTACTCCAACAGGGTTAGCTGCTCAACATTAAGTTCCTGCACATTCACACGCCGGGCCTCGGGCGAACAGCAATCGTCACAAATGGGGGCAAAACTATCGCCACCAATCAAACCCATCCAATCAGGACAAATCCAGCGAAAAAAAAGGAAGAGGAGAAGCCAAAAATGGTATTGTGGCCGCTAACACCTGGATCATGCGAAAATTCAAGTATTGAGTCCACGCTTGTCGTCGAGCCGATGGACCCGTCATGGGCATCCTGCGTGGAACTCAACCGTCCTCGCTCGAACGCCGAGAAATGACTCATTTTTCCTTCGTCGAACTGGACCCAGCTCCGACCGTTTCGCACAGCCATAAATGCTTGTATCGCTACTCGAACGGAATCTTCTTCAGAAAAACAAATATAAAAGGAAGTATTAAGGTTTCAATGTTCTCAAAATATCATCAATAAAACATGTTTGGTAAAATGATTTTGGATTAATCTTGCTCGCAGGGGATTAGATTTCTACAGCCTGTGATTATGACATTCATCTAGAAATGTTTCCTCTCTGGCTCGTGCGGTGAGCATGCTTGTCGTTTTCTTACTCGGCCTGTTTCATAACGGGAGATTCTACGGCGGAATCTCTTGTTTATATCCATTAGGATTTTTTTTTTTTTTTGCGAGGAATTAATGCCACTGAAAATCTTTAGAATTTGCGCCCATGCTCCATAGTAAATTATAATTATATTCATACCCTTATAAACTTTAAATTATCTCATATACGTCCTTGTCGGTCTATAGTCATGCTTTGAGTTTAAATACTTAGAATTATTATATGCAAACATTTTAAAAATGATTTATAATATCCTTTTTTATCAAAAATTATCGACATTCCCTGAACTCATTAGGCTTATTAATCTGAGTTATTTGGTCCGTTAGGGTTAGATTAAATATTAAAGTGTACTTTTTATGGACTCTGATGTAAACATTAAAAGGAATAGATTATAACTAATTTTAAAAATCACAGGAAATTGTATATAAATGTGATATATCTTAAGATTATATGTAAAACTTCTAAAATTATGCGTAAAAGAATTGAAATATAAACAATAAAAATAAAACATTATATGTAAATATGTAATTAACAAATTTGGATGATTGGTACTTCCATTGTTTTTTATAAATAAATAACAATGGTGAATTTGTTACAATACAACTGTTATGCAAAATTAATAATTATATAGAAAAGATTTACATGTAAAATGCTCTATATAAATACCTATATGATATATTTATTATACAAATTTATATTAAAATAATAGGTTTTCAATTATCTATAACTAGAAAGTGTTAGGGGATTTCTATAAAGAATTGTCCCAAAATATAAAAAAAAAGTGAAAAGGCGTAAATCGCAAATAAAAAAACAAGGGTATATATATATATATAAACCAACAGCTATTAAATATTTTGAGTGCTCGAGTAAAAATTTAGAATTTTGGTTTTTTTTTTTTTTTTCAATTCATCCTTGTTCAGATTGTGTAGAGGGGGCTTTTTTGTTTTTTTAATTGTGAAGAGGGGATGATCAATAAAAAGAATTTTTTATTCTAATATTCTCTTAATTTAGGATTAAAATTTAATTTAATAACTAATTATCGTATTTTTTTTATTTTAGATCAGGATGAGCTTTTGCCTTTCTCTTCAATTGACCAACTCCCTGACATGAATTAGAATATCTGATTGGGTTCAGAAAATTTTCATTAATTAAACTTGCACTCTATAGAGTTTTAAAGCTGCCACGAATCTCCTTACAACTTCTATATTTTTTTTAGAGTTAAGCTAATGTTATTGTTACCTGTAACTCTCATAAAATTTGGTTTTTATTAGGAACATTATTTATTTTTGAGTAGAAACAGGGTTCAAAAGAATCTGGTTATTAAGTGCAATTGTGAGTGGAAAGCGTATAAATACATGATATCAGAGAGAAGTCAGGGGAGTGTCTGAGCACCAGAGATCTTCTCAAAATCGAACATTGGCGCTTGATCCCAAGTCCAGGAGACAAAAACCAAGAAGATATCAGCAGTCTTCATGACTCCTTTCCAGAAATAAGAAGAGTTGCGAGGGTTTCTCAAGAGCATCATCAGACCTCAACTAGAAGAATAGTAATTTGCTCATGTTAAGATTGTTCATGGAAAGGCCTGCTTTGTTGCAAGAAGTGAGAGATTGAATTCACCAAAATTTTTGATGCCAAGAACCCCTTGTTCGCGTCATTGGTAGATGCGCTCCCAATGCGTTAGCTTGTATCCATGCTTGTTTTCCACAGCGGCATGCCAAAGAAAATCCTTTATGGATGCGATCCAAGCATTTGAGGAGCCATTTGTGGCCAAAGAAAATGGAGAACCAATCAACCGCAACAGAAGAAAAAATCGAATTAATCAATCCTTGTCTTCCCTCGTAAGATAAGAATCTACACTGCTAAGAGCAAAGTTTACTAGTCATTTATAAGACTGGCAATGGGCTCAGTCCGCACAGATTTGGGCGGATCCAAAATCGCCCCCACACAGATTTGAGGCGGACTGAGATCGGTTAAAACTCGTTAATTCTTATTTTAAGTTTATTTAAGATTGAGCTTATTAAATTTATATAGATTTGTTAAGCTTTCACAATACCTCTAATATTTATATATTAAATCATATATTGTTATGTCAATTTTAAATAAATATAGACATTGACCATTATTTTTGATGATATGTCAATGAACACTAAATGATCAACAAAAGAAGAAGACGACCAAGCAAAAAAAGAACTCACCTCTCTGTCAAATCCACTGTGAGCCTCACCATCTCCTGCACAAAGTTCGCGAACCCCTACACAAACCACACCAACACCACCATTCAAATCTAAAGTTTTAAATTTCGGTTTCGGTTTTAGTTTTGGTTTCGGCACCCAGCGAAATTGATGTGTTTCGATCATCTTAGTTTCAGTTTCGGCCGTTTTGATTTTAGCCAAAAGATTTTTTTAATTATTAATTGTATGTTGAACAGAATTTAATTATATTTTGACTGTATTTTGACTTCAAATTAAAAATATGATAAAATTTTGAAAAAATATTTATAAAAATTAAAACATTTTGAAAAAAATTATAATTAATTTTATCATAATATTAAATATTATTTTAATTAATTAAAATTAATTCTGATAGTTAATCACTAATATAGTCTATTTTTTATATATTACTGTATAAAAAAAATATACGAGAAATAATATGAATATGATTAAAAGATAAAAATTAATATAAGCAAATTTAACTTATCATTAAAATGTGCTTGACATATACATAATTTATTAATTATAACATAATACAACTAATTATCATCATCATCATCATCAAAATCATAATTAGTTGAGTGTAGAACATCTGGGTGTGAAATTATAAATTCAGTATTTGGACGATTTAGATAAACATTTGTAGACATACGAGCCAGAACAACTAGTTCTACGTGATCTCGTAACAGCAGTTCACATAGGAGTGAGAGCGACGTAATTTTTTTGGCTTTTTTTTCAGTGGAACGATCGTGCACACATGCACGTGAACAGAGAAATCAATGTGTTTCGATCAAATCATTTCCATTTCAGTTTCAACCAAAATATATTTTTTATTTATTAATTATATTTTGACCAAAAATTAACTTGATTTTAATTATTTTTAACTTCAAATTAAAAAAATTATAATATGTTTAAAAATTTTTGAAATAGTGAACAATACCCTATATCAGAACTCATACACGTGAACAGTATCTACCATAGACCCGCGAGGGCACGAGTGCACCGATGCAGGGGTCAGGCTAGCGAGGGCGTTGGAGCCAGGCTAGCTATGGCACTGGCACAGGTATGAGGCCGGCGCTAGCTCGTGGGAGCGGGGGCCAGGCTGGCCAGGGCGCGGGCGCAAGGTCGGTCAGGGCATAGGCGCGAACGCGAGCGTGAGGCCGGTGAGAGAGTGGGTGTGGGGATCAGGCTAGTGAGGGCGTGGGTGTGGGCATGAGGTCGGCAATGGCGGGGGCACCAGGTTGGTGAGCCCGCTGGCGCAAGCGTGCTGGTGTGGATGCCAAAGATCGGCTTGAGGGCGCGGGCTTGGGTGCTAAGCCGACGCGAGGGCGCAGGCGTGGCAACGGCGGCGCAATCATCCCGCGCGAGCTTCCCGCACGAGCTCACCATGCTCGCTCTGTGCTTGCCCACCACTGCAAAACCCTAACCCTAAACCGAAATCAATTTACTGATTTTGTTTCGCCATCGGCCGAAACCGAAATGTTTTGGCCGAGATTTAAGACTATGCTCAAATCACTTCCATATAAAAAAATAGAGCACCAATATTTCATCAACCACCTCACGTGCATACCTCAATCTCCTTGTCTCCCTCCTCCAACACGCCATACACTCCAGCATCCTATAACCTCCTTTTTTTTTAATCAGAAAGCACCTAGTATGCCTCCAAAATGTCTTAGAACCTCCACTTGGAGCCACTATGTGCGCTTTGCTAGTCAGTTCAAGTGCCACAGTGGCGCCAGCTTTTGGTATATGGTGCAAATCTCCAGCAACATTGCATCGGGATAGACACCAAGCACAACGTAGTAGTCCTACTATGATGGCATTGTTCCCATTAGTGGTGGCAAATGGAGGTTGTGACCACCCAACTAAAGTAGTATCCAAAAATAAATTAATATATATGTAATAATATTTAAATAGATTTCTAACTAATCTTGAATAAATTTTTAAATAAATTTAAAATTTAACGAGTTGTTCGTTAAATTTCATTAGATATTTTGAACAAATTTTTAGAGAGCTGGCCCATGAGTCAAATGAACTTCCGGTTCGTTGACAACCCTAGTCAGTTGCCACATTATATGTTGAGTTTTAGATGTCTTGAACTCTAATTAGAGTTTGAGTTAAAGTAGGAATCCAAAGTTGGATTTAGATTTATATTATTAGGAGTTGTAATTGAGTAAAACTCAGACCCAATAAGAGTCTATAAATATACTATAATATATAGGGCTTATGTGTGGCGTAGTATTGAAGTTGAACTAGAGAGAAATAGAGAGAGAGGAATAGAGAGAATAGAGAGAAGAGAAAAAGAGAGAGTGTTGGCTCTCGTGTGTGGGTCTTTGTAATGCTTCTCGGTGGTCTCTCGTGGTGGTTCCTCATGGTACTCTCTTGGAGATTCTCTCTGAAGGTGAAGGCGTTGCCGAGCCTTGGAGAAAGAGTTTAGTTGAGTAAGAAAGAGTGAAGTCCTTCTTGTAAACTTTTGTAAAAGTCTTTATCTATTGATAGTGGATCTCCCGTTGTCTTATCTTGTTATTTTTTTTTTATCTTGTATTACTTCTCGTTTCTTATGTTGTTTGAGAACAAGGTGATCCGTGAAACTTTCGCTGCGAATTCCAACAATTGGCATCAGAGCCTAGAAGCAAACAACCAAGATGGCAAAGTCCTTACTCGAGGTGGAGAAGTTTTGACAGTAAGATAAATTTTACCTTATGGCAAAAGAAGATGAAAGCGGATTAGGATTCGAAGAAAATTTGAGGGTTGTATCTGCAAAATCTTCATCCCTTTCGGCTAGAGTGAGATGGCTGACGTTGGCGGGGCACGTCAGCGGAAGTGGAAGTGGCCAGTGGCGCGCGTAGCGCAGCAGTGCTTGGTAGCGTGGGTTGCACGGGTTGCACTGAGCGCTAGGGTGCGGGGCAGCGTGAGGCTGCGGTGGCATGTGACCCGGCATGATGGCACAAGTTTGACGGCGACCCAGGGTGGTGGTCTAGCGACAGTGACCCAGCGCAGCTGTGGCCCAGCGGAGCTGGCGGCAATGGTTTGGCGGCAGCGGAGGATGAACCGCATCGAAGGCGTCCTTGATGGGGATGGTGATGCGGATCTGCGGATTAGTGTCGAGAAGGCGGCCGAGGAGCTTCGTGAGGTCAGTGGAGAACCACCGCGGGCAACAAAAATCTCCTTTGTAGATCTTATTGTACATCACCATGACGTTCTGGTCATGGAACGGGAGGTACCTTGCCATGAGGACGAAGAGGATGACGCCGCAGGACCAGAAGTCAATCTTGGCAGCATCATAGCCGCGCTGGGAGAGCACCTTCGGGGCGACATACACCGGCGTGCCGCAGAAGGTGTGGAAGAGCCCGTCCTAGCGGATCCACGTCAGGCTCCAGCAGAAGGTGTTCCTCGAGAAACCTCTCGGCGGCGAGGACTGGGGCTTCGCCAGCGACTACGTCAAGGCGATGCGGATGATACTGCAGTGCGATGAGCCGGGCGACTTCATGATGGCGACAGAGAAGTCACACACGGTGGAGGGCAGGAGGTCGGCGCCTGTGAAGCTCGCAGAAGAGGAGAGCAACTCAGGGCAGCGAAGACCAAGAATGAGGTCGAAGAGCGAATTCGAGGTTGGCTCGAGCTCGCATCTTGCGATTAGCTGAATAAGCTAATAGCCCGGAGGCAAGGGCTGGATGAGAGATAACGGGTGAAGATTCATGATGATGGCACGCCCGAGTTCAAGCCAAGGTGGAGATTGTTGAGTTTTAGATGCCTTGAACTCTAATTAGAGTTTGAGTTAAAGTAGGAATCCAAAGTTGGATTTAGATTTATATTATTAGGAGTTGTAATTGAGTAAAACTCAGACCCAATAAGAGTCTATAAATATACTATAATATATAGGGCTTATGTGTGGCGTAGTATTGAAGTTGAACTAGAGAGAAATAGAGAGAGAGGAATAGAGAGAATAGAGAGAAGAGAAAAAAAGAGAGTGTTGGCTCTCGTGTGTGGGTCTTTGTAATGCTTCTCGGTGGTCTCTCGTGGTGGTTTCTCATGGTACTCTCTTGGAGATTCTCTCTGAAGGTGGAGGCGTTGCCGAGGCTTGGAGAAAGAGTTTAGTTGAGTAAGAAAGAGTGAAGTCCTTCTTGTAAACTCTTGTAAAAGCCTTTATCTATTGATAGTGGATCTCCCGTTGTCTTATCTTGTTATTTTTTTATCTTGTATTACTTCTCGTTTCTTGTGTTGTTTGAGAACAAGGTGATCCGTGAAACTTCCGCTGCGAATCCCAACAATTATATACATATAGCTTCCTTTTTTTTCCTTGTTTGGATATATTTTGGCTCAGCCAAATTTTCATTAATGCTATTGCTATGTATTTTAATTTGGGCTGACAAAATACTCTACATGACATATGCTAAAAAATCTAATAACCTTAGCAAAACTTTAGGTTCACTTCAAATAATTTACTACATAAAAGAGAAATAGAAGTATACCATATTCAAATGGAACCCAAGATTCATAAGTAATATTTATCAAGGTGATGCAAACACAATTGTTCAAAGTATTACCTTAGATAACCATTATATGTAATACAAATTAGTTTAATTTCTTGCAAAATTGAGCCTAACTCAATTTTCATATATGAAGTGTCAAGGGGTATAATCATAACAAAGCCAAAGCCCATAATTAACGGAAAGCTACTTGGGCAGAAATTGAAATCCATTAATATGAGTATTCTCTTTTGCACTTTTGCCAAATAAGGCCTAAAGGGATTGAGTTAGGCAATCTAGTAGATGGATGAGGCCTAGAGCCACTGAGCTCCACAGCCCGTCATCTTAGCCAAGCAAAATCCACAATACTTAAGCCATGCTACCTCAATATTCCACACACATCCCTAGTCCATGTGAGCGCATGGCAATTTAGGGGATAAGCGATGCGGCTGCAATCATTTCCTGCTCCTCCTCTTACTCCATCTCCCACTATACACTGAAATTTACTAAGTCACGGTATGGAATATTAAGTAAATTCTCCAAAATACCCTCGGTTAACTCATACATTGAACATAGGAGAGTTACCCTCAAAGGCCAAGTCAAGTTATCTCAAAACTCTATAAAATAGTGCCTAGGCATTGAGGAAAGGGATCTAATATTTTTTTAGATTTTCATTTTCTTCTTCTACATCTTATTTTCCTTAGAGCTTCCAGAGAGAGAGAGAGAGAGGTAGATATTGACTTGATTATTAAAGTATCTTCCCCTAGCAATCATTGGTGGATTTTTTTTTTGTCTCTATGTGGGTTCGAATCGCTTATAGAGGAGTGGGAGAGCTCAACTTCTTGATCGAAATTGGCCCTCAACAATATTTGGTGCTTTTGTTGAGATTCATCAGAATACCCAATCTCAAGATAGTTGACTTTGACTATGCCACCAAGATAGTATCAACAGGGGAAGCAAGTGGTAACAAGTGCATCAAAGCAGATGACATCATAACAAGCTTTCTCAAGAGATGTTTCGAATCCTCATCGTCAAACCACGAGGATTTCATCGGTACCTAGTTCCCCTCGATAGAGTCCTACCTAGCTAAAGCCACCGTAAGGGGGCCAAAATGGTGAATTAGTATCCCAAGTTTGCTCAATTGATAGTTGAAATCCATGCTCTTGCATAGCTAGTGAAGACCCAATCCCAAATGACACAAATGTATATGCCAACTTGCCAACACTTACACAACCATGTGGCACAAAAGAATCTTTAGGAGGAGGATGGGCAGGGGTGGCAAACATCGAGGAGCCACATGAGCTAGGCCAAAAACCAACATACACTTGGTACTTCAACCCAATATGGGAGTCAAGCTCAAGCTGATACATCAGATAAAAGCTAGGAACCATTTGCTAAAATAAGTGCTAACCCCACTAAGGCGACTAAGTGGAGTGCTAAAGATATAGAGAAATGTATCACCCAAATGGTGGACAAAAGACTCCAAAGCTTGGTAAAGTCTAAGTTGGCATAGAATGGTGCAATGAACACGCTAAGCCCACAGCTCTTAGCCGAGCCTCCACAGCATAAATTTTGGCTACCATCCTGAGAGTCATACAATGGGACCAGTGATCCTTTGGATCATATTGGGTCATTCAAGAATATCATAATATTACATGGAGCAATGGAGACCACCATGTGTCATGCATTTTCAGCCACACTTCAAGGTTTGAAGCGAACGTGATTTTCTACTCTCCTATCATGATCAGTAGAAAACTTCACCAACCTGAAATGCAAGTTTGTGAACCAATTCATCTCCCTTGTTCCAAGGTGCCACAACTCATTCACATTGCTGGCAATACATCAAACTAAGGGGGAGATCTCTCCCTATTTAACACAGTTTGGATATAGGTAAATGATTTGGATAGTTTAATTATTTTAGTTGTTTCTATAAATGGTCTTAAGGCTAGCAAAGTTGCCTATGAAATGGCATGACAACCATAGTGAACACTCATCGAGTTTATAGAAGAAAGAGAAGAAAGAGTTGCACTACTCAGAGCCCAAGAGACCAAAGACCGAATTGCGAGATCGCAAAATAGAGTTCTAGAGCTACACACCACTCAATTACTTTCACACCAAGATATTGGTACAAATTGAGAATCGAGACTACTTGTGAAAGCCTCTGCAAATTCTCTAATATCGGGGAAAGCTGGACACCTTGAAGTACTACATAAACCACAACAATGATGGCCACAACATGGAGGAGTTTAGAGATTTGAAGTTTGAAATTGAGCACCTCATTCGCAAATACCACTTGTTGAGGTTTGCCTAAACTAAATGACGAGACCAAGCAAGAAAGAGGGATGACCCAACAAAGGGTAGCAACAATCATAACACAATAATGACTCACTACCCATTCCCCCGATACAGGTAATCAAAGGTTACCTCGCAATGATTTGATAGGACGCTTGCCAAGAGAGCAATCATACTATCATTCTGAAATGTCAAGCCCTAACCGGTACCCAATAGAAAGGAAAATGTTAATGAGAAAGAATGGTGCGAGGATGCACGAATCCCAAAAAAATGCCCAAAGCAACTAAAAAAGGCCTTGATTATAACCCTTATCTTAGATGGGTACTTGATGCATAGAGTGCTGGAGGACATGGGAGCATCCACAAATATCTTATTCACAAAAGCTTATGATCAACTGAAGTGTGATTAGCACTTCCATCCTTACCAAAGTAGGCTAACTAGTTTCACCAAGGACTTGCTGAACTTTGAGGGGGTAGTGAGACTACTCATAACTACCAATGAAGGCTGGAGAAGCTCCACTTTCTTTATTGATTTCGTTGTGGTACGAGCTCGTTTCCTTTACAATGCCATCTTAGGTTGCTTAGCCCTAAATAGGGTATAAGAGATGATCTCCACCTACTAACTATTTGTTGACTTTTGAATTTTTGATGATGATCAAACTAATATTTAATAAGTTTCTTAAGTTGTGATAAGCTTCAAGATTTGCAATAATCATCCAAACTCGTGAAGGATCGAGTCTCAAAATTAAAATTTGAAGATGAGGATTCTCATATGCTCTTGTACTCAAACTTTCAGAGGTTATTGTTATGAGTTTTTTTATTTCTTTAATTTTTATAATTGTAACTTGCATAGGTTATTAGGAAAGGATTGAGTGCTCTTCTAGGTTTTAAGAGTGATGAAAGTGTACACTCCTTGGTTTATGAGGAGTAGTTGATTGGTTCTAGTGTTAAGCGACACTGGTGATTTGTGAGGTAATATAAAGGTGTGGTTTCACCCGAACGAAACCACAATCTTATGAAGAGTTAAATCCTTTGAATTGAGATAAAAAGCATGGAGTAGACGTGGTTAGTTACTAAATCATATATATCAGTTTGCACTCTTTCTACTTTTGTATTTATCTTATGAAATTAAATTTAGTATTGATTAAAAATTATTTTACATATGATTATGGATTGATCATTCTCACATGATTTAATTATTTTATTAATTTTAATTGAATTTTGATTATCTACTTATGCTTGAAGTGTTTTTAGGCTTTGAATCAATATAAATTTATTTTATTATTTAAAAACTTATTTCACCAATCTTAGGTTACCTATTTGGACCTTTACTTTTTGGGTGATTTTTGTCAAATTCATATTCAATAGGAATTTTATCAAGATTAGAGATCGGATACCATTGAATTCTAGCTCAAATATAGGTCTCAGTTTGATTTGAATTGCAATCAAATTTAACAAAAAATTAAGCTTGATTCGGACCAAAATTATCGCCAAATTGGGGCACAAATTGAATTCAACCTAAATGGGTTGAGTTAGCCAAATATTTGGACCAAAATTAGCCCCAAAGTTTATTTAAAATTTGGGTCAAAACTAAAAAAAAATAAAATTTTTATAAATAGATTCCTGAACCAAATAAATTTTTGCAAATAGGCCACTAACTAGATTTTTCTTACAAATAAATTTCTAAAGTGAAAATTTTTATAAAAAGGTCCAAAAAATCTTCATATTACATATTACTTCTCCTAAAATCTAAGATTTGTAAATAAACCCTTCAAAAATTCATATTTGTAGATAAATTCCTGAAATTTTCATCTTTTGCAAATGAACTCTTTATTAAATATTAAATTATAAGTTTAATATTGTAAAATTTTACAAGTACGTTCCTCGAAGTTTTTAATTTAAAAATTATTTAAGTTAATTTTGATTGAAAATAAAATTTAATAAAAATTTAGTTAAAATATAGAGTTGAATGTCACTAAATTGTAATCTAAATATGAGACTAAATTGGACCAAAATTTTCATTAAATTTAACCAAAAATTAGATTTAATTCAGATTTAAATTGTTGAAAAATTCAGACTTAAACTAAAGAGAGTCGGTTAGGATGGATATTTGGATTAAAATTGGGCCTAAAATTCATCAAATATTTGGATTAAAATAAAAAATAAAAAATATTTATAAATAGATCCTGAACCAAATATATTTTATAAATAGGTCCCTGATCGAACTTTTCTTATGAATAAGTTTCTGAGATAGAAATTTTATAAAAAAATCCTTGAAAGTTCTCAAATTTTAAATTAATCCCTAAAAAATCTAGGGTTTGCAAATAAATTTATCAAAATTTTATATTCATAAATAAATTTCTGAAAAAAAATTCTAACTTTTGTAAATAAATCCCTAAAAGTTTTTGTTTATAAATAAGTCCAAATTTTATTAAAAAAAGATTCTAAAAGTTTCATAATGTTATAAATAAATCTTTTTTCAAAAATATGCTTGAAACTTATAAAATTACATTTTGGTTGAGGTTTTTCGAAAAATTTATAAATAAGCTTTCGAAGATTTTTTGTTGGCAAATAAGTACAAATTTTATTAAAAAAGAACTCTGAAAATTTTGAAATTTTATAAATAGGTCCTTTTTACAAAATGGCTCTTGGAGTTTACAAAATTATAATTTAGGCCAAATTGTTTGAAAAAATTACAAATAACCCCCTAAAAATCAACATCCAAAAATAACACATATTTTAAATTTCATCACTAGGAAAATAAATCCAATCAAGTGGATCACAAGCCAATCACAAAATATAAAAAATATAATTTTAATTAAATATTACAATTATACGACATTCTAAATCAGATCAATTATGGATTTGATCTCGATTTTTTTTTTTGGCTTATAAATTAATGGAAACTTACAAGAAAAAAAAAGAGGCGCAGAAAATCAAGGGGCCATCTAGAGCTGTCAATGCCGATTCAAATCAAGACGATTTTGAATAAGAAAAAATATTTAAAAAAAAGGTGAATTCTCATCTCTGATTTGTTTTTTTTCTCCTCTATGTCCCTTATTCTTCTTTATCTGTTGCCCATCGACTTGCATCCACGTGCAGTCCTCCGGCTAGCTGCCCTCCATCCATGAGCTCCACCTTGCTCCTCCAACGGGCGTGCTCGGCCAGCCTACCTGCCTGTGCCGCTATCCGCCCTGCTCAAGCTGGACCCACCGGCCAGACCCTGCTCCACTGCCATTCACCCCACCCTACTGCACAGCCTCTCCCCGACGACCCGCCAGTGGCCTCATCCTGTTGGTCCCGCTTCTCTTACTCTGCATCCACAACTCGCTGCCCTGAAGCTTGCCGCCGGCCATACCTGTCTTCACCGGCCCTCCACTGTGCCCGCACGCATCCCTACAGCTACCTTGCCTAAGTTGCCCGTGATTATCTCCTCGACACCGTCTCATGCATCTCTAGCTGAGATCTCGCTGGATCCCAACCAGCCGAGCCACACACACCCACACCAGACCTACCTCCTCCTCACTGGTGACCCAGCACAACCACTATCTCCCCCAGTTGTGCCCGCGCAGGGTCGAAGCTAGTCACCGCTACAGGCTGGATCCGGTGGCGAGATAAGGGGCACAGTTGCCCCTCCGCCTTGTTGCTGGGAAGAATGGCCGATCCAGCCATGGAGGAGGCTAGGCTACCATGGCTTGGTAGAGCTCAAGCGAAACAAGGGTTAGGGCACGGGAGAGAAGAAGGAAGAAGGAAGTGAAAAAAAAAAGAAAAAAAAAGTTGCTGCGCAAAAGAAAGAGGATTTGGCACATCTTGTCTCAATTTTTGTGCTATTACTGTCTCAGTCACCCATAACTTTTTGATATCTTAACGAAGTTTCGTTAACATCACAATCACCCATAGTTTTGTACATTAATAAACTTTCACTACTGACTTAGGAGTAGTCTGAGTGCTCATTTAAAAATCAATTCTGGATTGGGCTAGTCTATAGGCTTGTTTGAAACTAATTTTGGATTAAGATCAACTTGCGAGATCGTTGAATATTTATTCAAACTAAGGTTAGTCTATAATCTCACCAAATGTCCATTCGAACTAAAATCTGTCTGCGAGATTACCGAATATTTATTCGAACTAAAACTAATTTGCGAGTTTGCCAAATGTCTATTCAAATTAGGGTTCACACTCGAGCTGATCAAACATCTATTTAGACTAAGGTTAATTTGTAAGTTCGTCAAATATCTATTCAGACCAAGATTAATATGCAAGCTTGTCAAACATTATCATAATAACATATGAGCTCTCAAACCAAATCGATTAAAATTCACATTAGACTCAGCTAGAACAAATAAGTAAAATTAAATTAATTGAGAAGAGCCACCAAATGAACCTTAATTAATCAAATAAATAAACTAAAACTCAATTTGAATTGGATCTAAAAACCCAAATTAAATTGATCTAAACCAAATCAACTTAGACTTAGCCCTAATTAGGTCTAAGTTGGATTAATTCAAAATCAAGTCAAGTTCAAATCAAATCATAATTAGGTTAAATCAAATTCACAAGGAAGGATCGAACTCAAAGGACTGAAATTAAGTTGAACTAAACTGACTTGAACTTGAACCAAAGTTCATCAATATGTGAACTTAAACTTGATAAAGGTCCAATATAAGGTTGGACTCGATTTGATTCAATTAAAACTAAACTCAAATTAAAATCGAGTTCTGAACAATGAACTAAGTCAAATCAGACTCGAATTAAAATCAGCACTATTTTAATTAGAGTTAATGATCAATTTTTGACAAATATTCTTCTGAAAATCAATGTCAAGTTTGGTGAATTCATTATTATAAGTTGAACATTCATTATCAATACTAATAGTGATTTTGGAATGGATGTTTCACATAACTCCTTTTGGTCATGCTACAAAGCAACAATGCGAACCCAATCACCAAAAGTTCTAGGAATAGAAAATCAAAATCTATCATTATCTTTTAAGGAGTTAGTAAATCACAATTCAATCAGGTTTTAAATATTGAGCTGAATCAATTTAGACTCAAATCAAAATTGAGTGCTGAACTGATTCCAAACCGAATTAGAACTTGAACTATATTAGTCTCGACAGAACTAAATTGGGTCAAGTTGAGTCTTACTGGATGTGCTGAACCTTCGACAATACTCCAAGGCTCTAAACAATGGGTGATATTATTATCCTGATCCGAACCAGAGGTAGTTCTTAAAAAAACTAAATTGGGTCAAGCTGAGTCTCACTGGGTGTGGTATAAAAGCTTTTGGCAACACTCCATGGCTATGTCTAACTCCATAAGCGGTGAGTAATGCTATCTTCAAAATCAGTGAAGTTATTGCTTACGTCCCAAAGATTATGAAAATACCTCAAATTCATAAAGTTATTGCTTGTGTTTCATTAGTTATAAAAATATTTCAAAATCAACGAAGTTATTACCAATGCCCCATGGGCGCTATATAAATACTTTAGATTCATGAGTTATTGCATATGCTTCATTGACTATATAAATAATTTAAAATCAATGAAGTTATTGCCTATAACCTACAAGCTATGAAAATACTTCAAATTCATGAAATTATTGTTGCATCTTATTGATTATAGAAACACTTCAAAATTAATGAAGTCATTGTCTATGCCCCACGGACAACAAAAATACTTCAAAATTAATGAAGTTATTGTCTATGCCTCATGGACAACAGAATATTTTAAATTCATGAAGTTATTGCTTATATCTTATTACCTATAAAAAATACTTCAAAATTAATGAGGTTATTGTTTATGCCTCATTGACTATGGAAATACTTCAAACTTATGAAATTATTGCTTACGTCTTATTAGCTATAGAAACACTTCAAAATCAACGAAGTTATTGCTTATGCCATATTAGTTATAGAAACACTTCAAAATTAAATGAAATTATTGTTTACGCCTCACCAGCTATAGAAACATTCCAAGACTAAATAAAGTTATCGCTTTTACCTCATTAATTTTAGAAACACTTCAAAATTAATGAAATTATTGCTTATATCCCACGGACTATTAAAATACTTCAAAATCGAATGAAGTTATCACTTACACCTAATTGACTACGAAAATATTTTAAAATAAATAAAATTATTACCAATGTCTTATTGGCTAACGGAAATATTTCAAATGAAATGAAGTTATCACCAACGCTTAAAACTATTGGAAAAACTTCGAATCTCTACCATTTTTTTCCATGTCCCATTAGATGATGCCATTAATATTTGTCAAAGATTGAGTCAATCTGAGCTAGATGTCACGTGGTTTAGTGTTAGGGAGTGGGGCAGCAGAACATATCAGAGCTTCTTCCCCACTCCTTTTTTTTTTATATATTTTCTATAATTTCATGTTAAAATTCTTTGTGAAGTGAGGATATATTCTTACTTAAACTATGTACCATTTCTTAAAATCAATTGAATATTTTTTTTCGTTTCTTTTTTATGTTTCTATTTTATTGATTAAGTTTCTAATTTAGGAGGTTCATAACAATTATTGGGATAATTAATAGTAGGAGTTTACACCTATTAAAAGTTAATATTTTCACAACACTTAATAGCGCATAAAAAATTAAAATAAATTTTAATTTGTATATTGAGGTCGCTCCTAGAGTCTCTGCTACTTCTAGACTACTGAAATCAATCCCACACAAATGAGTCTAAATTTCATTAATTTGTAAAAAAAAATATGAAAAAATCTTAAAAATTTTTAAAACTTTACAAATAAAGTCCTTAAAGTCATTCTTGCAAATAAGTTCCTAAATTCTCCAAAATTTCAAATTGGTCCTTGATATAACTTTTTTTTTTGTAAATATCTCCCCTCCTTATCTCCATATTTTGTGAATTTATAAATGAGTACAAAATTTGAATTCTATCATATCTATTATTTACAATCATTTGAAATTTAAATTTGAGATCATGCTCAATCTTACCATTCATAACAATTCATACCAATTTGGATCTTCTAAATGCTTATAAAATACTATAAAACCTGCAAAATAGGGAGGGAGGCAAAATTAAAGATCAGTAAGACCATAAGAAGGAAGGAGGAATCAAAACAAGCATAGGATATCAGAGTAGGGATCATTACCTTTTTTTTTTCTCTTTCCTTCTTTCCTATGCTATTCTCCTCTTTTTCTCCTCTACTTTGTTTGCAAAAGCTCCGACTGACCATCTTGGCTACTCTACTACTGCCCATATACCATCTTGTTGCCCTGCTGCACTACCCCAATGCACTAGTGATCAGTCAACACAAATGTTTCTCAACTGAAACACCGCCATACCATACCGGAGCTCCTACTCCTCCACTAATGTTACCTCCAAGCTGCCAAAGGAGAGTCGCTTCGCCGCTTGTCCTCTCTTCTCCATCCAATCCCTTAACAATGACATGGCCACCGATCGTGCTGTCTCGAATACCCCCAATCCCTGGTGGCCGCACCTGCCATGCCAACCAGGGTGCCTTCAGTTGTTGCGAAAAATATCGATGTCCACCACAATTCACGATATAGAGGAAGAATAGAAAAGATGAAAAGATAGCACACAAGAGATATATTTTGGGAAGACGATCCAGAAAATATTGTATTGATTAGAAGAGAAAGAGAAGATTACAACGATGGAGACGAAACTCCAATATCACTAATTCTCACAAAAGACTAAGTAGCCTGACCGTCACAAGACGTATTGAGAGTATTGATCTATATATATCTCTCTCTCACTATTGAAACTCTTACATCAATGGTGTATTTATAGATGTGACCTAATGATGTTTGAGTCAAAGTAGAAGACTGACTCAAATAAGACTTCTACTAATTTAAGATTTCTAGTAGAAGATAAATCTAGATAAGGATTAGGCCCATTAAATAATTTCCTAATATAATTAAGACTATCCGGAAAATCCGGATTCGAGACACCATAAAGCCAACAATCTCCACCTTGGCTCGAATCATCTTATTCTCTGAATTTGAATCTTCAATAGATGTCTTTGCCATTACCTCTTGGGATAGGATCAATGACCTTGGATATTGATCAAGTCAAAACAGAGCTTGAACTTATCAATTGGAATCACCTTCGTCAACATATCTGCAGGATTTCTTGAAGTATGAATCTTTTGTAAAGAAATCTCACCATCTTCAATAATGTCCCGAATAAAATGAAATCGAACATCTATATGCTTTGATCTGGCATGGTACATTTGGTTCTTCGCAAGGTGTATGGCACTCTGACTATCGCAAAAAATAGGAAGAACATGTTGAGAAAAACCAATTTCACTTACCAAACCTTTTAGCCATAGAGCTTCTTTGACGGCTTCTGTAGCTGCCATATACTCAGACTCTATTGTAGATAGTGCTACAGTTGACTGTAAGGTACACCTACAGCTAATAGGTCCTCCACAAAGAGTGAAAAGATAACCAGTGAGGGATCGACGTCGATCAAGGTCTCCAGCATAGTCTGAATCGACGTAGCCAATAATTT
>RXID01017480.1:0-24304 GCA_005019695.1 Trichopus zeylanicus subsp. travancoricus
GTAGTAGTAGTAGTAGTAGCAACAATTGCAGCAGTAGCAGCAGAAGTAGTGGTAGAAATTGTAGTAGAAGTAGTATTCATAGCAGTAGTTGCAGCAACAGTAGTGGAAGAAGTAGCAGTTGTACTAATTGTAATGTAGTAGTATTCTTCGTAGTAGAAGTTGTAGTTGTTCTAGTAGTAGGAGTAGTAGTATTAGTAGTATTAGTAGTAGTAATAGTAGTAGTAGTAGTAGTAGTAGTACTAGTAGTAGTTGTAGTACTAGTTGTTGTAGTAGTAGTAGGAGTAGTAGTAGTAGTAGTAATAGGAGTATTTTTAGTAGTAGTAGTTGTTGTTATAGTAGTAGTAGTAGTAGCTGTAATAGCTACAGTAGTACTAACAGTAGTTTTACTAGTAGTAGTTGTTGTAGTCTTTGTAGTAGTAGTAGTAGTAGTAGTAGTAGTAGCGTAGTAGTTGTAATAGTAGTAGTTGTTGTTGTAGTAGTAGTAGTAGGAATAGTAGCAGGAGGGTAGTAGTAGAAGTAGTAGTATTAGTAGTAGTAGTAGTTGTTGTTGTGGTTGTTGTTGTTGTTGCAGTAGTAGTAGTAGTAGTTGTAGTTGTAGTAGTAGTAGTAGTAGGAATTGGAATAGTATTAATAGTAGTGGTTGTAGTAGTAGGAGTAGTTGTCACAATTGGATTTGGAGTAGGTGTGGTACTAGACTAGTTGTAATAAGAGTTGTAGTAGTAGCCATAGTGGTAGCAAGAGCAGTAGTAGCAGCAACTGGAATAGTAGTAGTAGTAGTAGTAATAGTACTAGTAGTATTAATTGCAGCAGCAGCAGTAGTGGTGGTGGTTATGGTGCTAGAAATAGCAGCAACTGTAGTAGTATCAAGAGTAGGTGGAGTATTTGGAGTAGTTTATGTAGTAATTGTAGTACTAGTAGTAGTAGTAGGAAGTGTGTTAGAATTAGTAGTAGTATTAGTATTAGTAGAAGTAGCTATAATAGTAGCAGTAGTGGTAGTGTTTGTTATAGTAGTGGTTGTTTTAGTAGTAGTAGTATTAGTATTAGTATTAGTAGCAGCAGCAGAAATAGCAGCAGTAGTGGTAGTGTTTGTTGTAGTTGTGGTGGTTTTAGTAGTAATAGTAGTAGTAGCAGCGGTAGTAGTAGTAGTTATTTTAGTTGTAGTAGTAACTCTTGTAGCAGCAGCAGTAGTAGTAGTTATAGTAGTAGTGGTAGAAGTTGTAGCAGCAATAGTAGTAGAAATAGAGTAGTAGTAGTAAAAGTATAAACAACAGCAGTAGCAGTAGCATTAGTAACAGTAGTAGTAGTTGCATTAGCTGTAGTATTTTTTGTACTAGGGGCAGTATTAGTAGTAGTAGTAGTCACAGCAGTAGTAGCAATAGTATGAGTAGTAGTAGGAGTTTTAGTTGAAGTGGGAGTAGAAGTAGTAGCAGTAGTAGTTATCACCGTAGTAATAGTAGGAGGAGGAGTAGTAGTAGTACTAGTATCGGTAGTGGAATTAGTAATAGTACTATTAGTAGTTCCAGTTGTAGCAGTTGTTGTAGTAGAAGTAGCAATATTTGTAGTAGGAGTATCAGGAGTAGTGGTGGTAGCAAAAGTACAAGTCATAGTTAGAGTAGTATAAGTAGCAGTAGTAGTTGTAGTATTAAGAGCAGTAGTAGTAGCACTAGTAGCTGTAGCAGCAGTAGTTGTGGTAGTAATAGTAGCAACACTAGTATTAGTATTGGGAGTAGGAGAAGGAAGAGTTGTAGCAGCAGCAGCAGCAGTAGTAGTTATAGTAGTAGTAATAATAATAGTAGCAGTTGTAGCTGTAGCAACAGAAGTAGTTGTATAAGTAGTAGTAGAAGTAGTATTCATAGTAGTAGTAGCAGCAGCAGTAGTATTCTTCGTAGTAGAAGTCGTAGTTGTTCTACTAGTAGTAGTAGTATTAGTAGTACTTGTAGTAGTAATAGTATTAGTAGTACTAGTAGTAGTTGTTGTTGTTGTAGTAGTAGTTGTTGTAGTACTAATAGTAGTAGTTGTTGTAGTAGTATTAGGAGGAGGAGGAGGAGTAGTAGTAGTAATAGCAGTATTAGTGGTGGTGGTGGTGGTGGTGGTGGTGGTAGTAGTAGTAGTAGTAGTAGTAGCTGTTATAGCAGCAGCAGTACTAACAGTAGTATTAGTAGTAGTAGTAGAGGTAGTCTTAGTGGTAGTAGTAGTAGTTGTACAGTAGTAGTAGTAATAGTAGTAGTAGTAGTAGTAGTAGTAGTAGTTCTAGTAGTAGTCTTCTTAGTAGTAGTAGTAGGAATAGTAGTAGTGATAGTAGTAGTAGCAGTAGTAGTAGCAACAGTAGTAGTAGTAGGAGTATTAGTTGGAATTGGAATACTATTAATTGTAGTGGTTGTAGTGGTAGTGGTTGTAGTAGTAGGAGTAGTAGTCACAATTGGAGTTGGAGTAGGTGTAGTAGTAGACTAGCAGTAATAAGAGTTGTACTAGTAGCTATAGTGGTAGCAGTAGCAGTAGTAGTAGCAACACAAGTAGTAGTAACGGTAGTAGTAGTTGTATTAGTAGTCGTAATAATAGTAGGAATAGTGGTAGTAGTAGTTGTAGTATTAATAGCAGCAGCAACAATAGTCATGGTTGTGGTTGTGGTAGTAATAGCAGGAATAGTAGTAGTATCAATAGCTGGAGGAGTTTTCGGAGTAGTAGATATAGTAGTAATTGTAGTACTAGTTGTAGTAGGAGGAGGAGTATTAGGATTAGTAGTAGTATTAGTAATAGTTGTAGTAGCCGTAATTGTAGCAACAGTGGTAGTGTTTGTTGTAGTAGTGGTGCTTTTAGTAGTAGCAGCAGTTGTAGTTGCAACGGTTGTAGTAGTAGTTATTTTAGTTGTAGTAGTAACGATTGTTGCGATAGTAGTAGTAGTAGTTATAGTAGTAGTGGTAGCAGTTGTAGCAGCAATTGTAGAAGAAATTGTAGTAGCAGTAAAAGTAGAAACAACAGCAATAGTAGTAGCATTAGTAATAGTCAATGTAGTTGCATTAGCAATAGTAGTTGTTGTACTAGTGGCGGTAGTAGTTGTAGTAGTATTACTAGTAGTAGGAGTCGGAGTTGAAGTGGGAGTAGAAGTAGTAGCTGTAGTAGTTATTGTCGTAATAATAGTAGGAGTAGTAGAAGTAGTAGTACTAAGTACCAGTAGTGGAATTAGTTATAGTTCTAGTAGTAGTAGTTGCAGTTGTAGCAGTTGTGATATTTGTAGTAGGAGTATTAGTAGTAGTAGTGATACTAGTAGTAGTAGGAGGAGGAGGAGTAGTAGTAGTAATAGTAGAAGAGCTAGTGGTATTAGAGGTAGCAAAAGTATTAGGATTTTCAGGAGTAGTGGTAGTAGGAGCAAGAGTAGTTGGAGAAGTAGTAGTAGTTGTTGTAGTAGTAGCAGTAGTAGTTGTAGTTGTAGTAGTAGTAGTTGTAGTAGTAGTAGTAGTTGTTGTTGTAGTAGTAGTAGTAGTAGGTGTAGGTGTAGGAGTAGGAGTAGTGGTGGTAGCAAAAGTATAAGTCATAGTTAGAGTAGTAGAAGCAGCAGCAGTAGCAATAGTAGTAGTTGAAATTGTGGTAGGAGTTTTCGAAGGAGTAGAAGTAGTAGTAGTAGTATTAGTAGTTGTACTTGTGATAGTTGTATAAGTAGCAATAGTAGGAATAGTAGTAGTTGTGGTAGTAGTAGTAGTAATGGTAGGAGTAGTAGTAGTAGTAGTAGTTGAAGTAGTAGTAGTAGTCATTGTAGTAGTTGTCGTAGTAGAAGTAGTAGCTATAGTAGTTGTAGTAGTAGTAGTAGTAATAATAGCAGTAGTAGTACTGCTAATTATAATAGTACTAGTAGTGAGGGTAGCGGTAGTAATTGCAGCAACATAGTTATAGCAATGGCAATATCAGTCGCAGAAGTGTTAGAAGTAGCAGTTGTAATAGTAGTTGTCATAGTAGTAGGACAAGTAGTAGGACTTGCAGTAGTAGTAATAATAGTTGTACCAATAGTAGTAGTAGCTATAGATTCATTAGCAGGAATAGTGTAGCTGTTGTAGTAGTACTACTATAGAAATAATAGTAGTACTACTAGTAGCGGTAATAGTAGTAGTAGTGGTAGAAATTGGAGGTGAAGTAATAGTAGTTATTGTTCTTGTTATCATTGTCATAGTAGTAGGAGTAACAGTAGTTGCGGATGTTGCAGTAGTAGTAGAAGTAGTAGCACAAGTAGTAGTGGTTGTAATAGTAGCTATAGCAGTAGCAGCAGTAGTGGTAGTAGTCGTAGTAGTAGTAGTAGTAGTTGTTGTTGTTGTTGTAATAGTGGCAATAGTAATTGTAGAAGCAACAGTTGCAACAGTGGTTGTAGTAGTAGTAGTAGCAGAACTAGTTGCAATAGTAACAGTAGTTGCAGTAGCAGTAGCAGTCCTAGTAGCAGTAGTGGTCGCAGTAGTGATAGTAGTTGTAAAAGTAGTGGTTGTAGTAGTATTAGGAGGAGGAGGAGTAGTAGTAATAGTAGTATTATTAGCACTAGTAGTAGGAGTATTAGGATTAGTAGTAGTATTAGTAGCAATAGCAGTAATAGTAGTCGTAAAATTAGTGGTAGCTGAGTTAGTACTAGTAGTTGTAGTAGTGTTTGTGTTAGTAGTTGGAGTGCCCATAGTAGGAGTAGTAGCAATTGTACTAGTAGTAGAAGTCGTGGTGGTAGTAGTAGTAGTAGTAGTAGTAGTAGTAGCAGTAGTAGTAGTAGGTGTAGTAGTAATATTGGTAGGAGCAGCAGCAGCGGCAACAGTAGCATTAGTAATAGTAGTAGAAGAAGAAGAAGTAGTTGTTGTTGTAGTAGAAGTCGTGGTAGTAGTAGTAGTAGTTGTTGTTGTTGTTGTTGTCGGATTTGTATTAGGAGTAGTTGTTGTTATTGAAGTAGTAGTAGTAGTAGTAGAAGATTCAGTAGTTGTAGTAGTAGTAGTAGTAGTAGTAGTAGGAGTAATAGTAGTAGTAGGAGTAGTAGTGGAAGTCGGTGTAAGAGTTGTAGTAGTAGTAGTTGTTGAAGAAGTAGTAGTAGTAGTACTAATACTAGTAGTAGTGGTAGGAGTAGTAGGAGGAGGAGGAGGAAGAGGGAGAGTAGTAGTATTAATAGCTGAAGTAGTAGAAGTATCAATAGGAGTAGCAGCAGCAGCAGTAGTTGTTGTGGTAGTAGTGGTGGTGGTAGTAGTAGTGGTAGTAGTGGTGGTAGCAGTAGTAATAGTAGGAGTAGTAGTAGGTGTAATAGTATTAGTATTAGTAGTTATTGTAGTAGTAGTAGTAGTAGTAGTAGCAATAGCTGTAGTAATAGTAGCAGCAGTAGTTGTTGTAGTAGTAGTTGTAGTAGAAGTAGTAGCAGAATTAGTACCAGAAATAATCTCAAAAGCAGTAGTTGTTGTAGCAGCCGTAGTAGTAGCAGTCATAGTTGTAGTGGTAGTTGCAGTACCAGTAGCAGTAGTAGTTGTAGCAGAAGTAGTAGTAGCACTTGTTATAGTTGCAGTAGTGGTAGTTGTACTAGGAATAGTAGTTGTGGTAGCAGTAGTATTGTTATTGTTAGTAGTAGTGGTATTAATAGCAGTTGTAGTAGTAACAATAGTTGTAGTAGCAGAAGTATTAATAACAACAATAGTAGTAGTACAAGTAGTAGTAATACTATTAATAGTAGCAGTAGTAGTAGTAGTATCAATAGGAGTAGCAACAGTAGTGGTAGAAATAGTAGCAACAGTAGTAGTAGTAGGAGTGGTAGGAGTGTTTGTAGTAGTATTAGTAGGAGAAGTAGCTATAATAATAGTAGTAGTAGTAGCCGTTGTAGTAGGTGTATTAGGATTACAATTAGTATTGGTAGCAGTAGCAGTAATAGTTGTAGTAGGAGTAGTAGTAGCAATAGGTGCAGGAGTAGTAGTAGTTGTTGTTATGGATGTAGTATTAGTAGTAGCAGTTGTTGTAGGAATAGCAGTAGCTGCAGGAATAGTTGTTGTAGTTGTAGTAGCAGTAGTAATACTAGTATTAGTAGTAGTAGTTGTTGTAGTTATAGTAGTAGTAGTAGTAGGAGTTGCGGTGGTAGAAGTTGTCGGGGTAAAAGCAATAATAGGAGTTGGGGTAGGACTAGTAGCTGTAGTAGTAGTAGTATTATTATTAGGAGTTGTAGTAGTAGTAGGAGGAGTTGTAGTTGTTGGAGTAGTGGTAGCAGTCGTAGTAGTTGTAGTGGTGGTCGGAGTAGTAGTAGTATAAGTCCTAGTAGTAGTAGTAGTCGTAATAGTGGTAGTAATAGTAGTAGTATAAGTAGTAGTCGTTGTTGTCGTAGTAGTCACAGTAGTAGTAGTAATAGCAGTAATAGGTGATGGTGTAGTAGTAGTTGTAGCAGTAGTAGTCGTAGTAGTAGTAGGAGTAGCAGTAGCGGTGGGACTAGTTGGTTAAGTAGTAGTAGTAGTAGTAGTAATAGTAGTAGTAGTAGTAGTAGAAGTAGTAGTAGTAGTTCTAGTAGTTGTGGTAGCGACAGTAGCAGCAAGAGTATTAGTATTAGTAGTACTAGTAGTAGTAGTCGTAGTAGGAGTAGTTGTTGTAGTAGTCGTAGTAGTAGTAGTAGTCGTAGTAGTCGTAGTAGTGGTAGTAGTAATAGTTGTAGTAGTTGTAGTATGATTAGTAGCAGTAGTAGTAGTGGGAGTTATAGTTGTTGGAGTAGTCATAGCAGCAGCAGTAGTTGTTGGAGTAGTAGTAGTTGTTGTAGGAGTAGAGAGTAGTAGTACGAGTATTAGTAGGAATAATAGAAGTAGTGGTAGTAGTTGTAGGAATAGTAGGAGTTGTGGTAGTAGTAGGAGTAGTGGTGGTAGCAATAGTAGGAGTAGGAGTTGGAATAATAGTAGAAGTAGTAGTTGTAGTAGTGCTAGTATTAGTCGTAGTAGTAATAGGAGTAGTAGTAGTAGTAGAAGTAATATTAGTGGTGGTAGTAGTAGTTGTTGTAGCTGCAGTAGTAGTATTAGTAGTAGTAATCGTAGTAGTAGTAGTAGTCGTGGTAGTAGTAGTAGTCGTAGTAGTAGTAGTAACAGCAGCAGTAATAGTAGATGATGTAGTAGTCGAAGTAGTAGTTGTAATAGTAGCAGCAGGAGTAGTAGTAGAAGGAGGAGTGTTAGGAGTAGTGGTAGTACTTGGAGTAGTAGGAGTAGGAGTTCTAGTAGTAGTAATAGTAGTAGTAGTAGCAGGGGTAGCGGGAGCAATATTAGCATTAGTAGTAGCAGCAGCAGTAGTAGTACTAGTATTATTATTATTATTAGTAGTAGTAGTAGTATTGGTAGTAGTATTAGGAGAAGTAGTTATAGTAGCGGAAGTATCGGTAGTAGGAGAAGTAGTAGCAGCGGCTTTAGCTATAATCGTAATAGTAGTATTTGTAGTACTAGAAGTAGTAGTAGGAGGAAATGGAGTAGTAGTAGTTGTTGTTGTTGTTGTAGGAGAAGTAGTAATAGAAGTAGTAGTATTTGTAGTAGTATCACTTGTATTAGCAATTGTAGTAATAGCAGAATTAATAGTAGTAGCAGCAGCAATAGCAACAGCTGTATAAAAAGCAGTAGGAGTAGCAGTAGTAATAGTAGCAGTAGTAGTAGTTGTAGAAGTAATAGTAGTGGAAGTAGCGGTAGTGGCAATTGTTGCGGTGGTAGTAATAGCAATAGAAGTAGTCACCGTGGAAGTAGTAGCAGTAGTAGCAGCAGTATTGGAAGTTGTACCAGTAGTAGCCGTAATAGTAGTAATAGTAGAAGTAGCGAAAGTAGCAACAACTACAGTAGCAATAGTAGTAGTAGTAGTAGTGGTTCTAGTAGCCGTAATGGTAGCAATGCTTCAAATCCTGATGTTGTTGTAGCTGCTACCACATCTTGTACTACTGTTGCTGCTACTTCTACTACTGCTACTCCTACAATCACTATTACTACTAATGCAAATCTTAGTACTACTATTCTTACTACTACTACCACTACTCCTACTACTACCCTATTGCTTCTACTGCTACTTCTACTACTAATACTAAGAGAATTACAACTGCTTCTACGACTACTGCTACAACAACTACTACTACTACTACTTCAACTACTAATATTACTATTACTACTATTACCACCACTACTACTACAACTACAATTACTCCTACATCTATTACTACTATAACTACTAATTTTAAATTACTACAACTGCTGCTACTGTTGCTTCTACCACCACTACTACCACAACAACTACTAGTACTAATACTACTATTACTACTACTATTAATACTCCTAGTACTAATACTACTATTACTACTACTACTAATACTACTATTACTACTACTACTAATACTACAACTACTGCAACTATTACTCCTATTCTACTGCTACTATTTCTACTACAACTTTTACTACTACTACAACTACTATTATTACAACTACTACTATTACTATAGTACAACTACAACTCCTTCCGTTATTGCTACTGCTACTGCTACTACTACTATTACAACCACAACTATTACTACTATTATTACAACAACTACTACTACTGCGGTACAACTACTATTTCGACAACTACTCCGTCTACTACAGCTGCTACTACTACTACTACAATAACAACTAATACTAGTACTACTACAAATATTCCTGCTTCGACTCCTACTACTACTACTTCTACTCCTACCACCACCACTACTACTACTACTCCAACTCCTATTACTACTACAACCCCTACTACAACTATTACCCCCACTGCAAAAACTACTACTCCAATTATGACTACTACTACTACAACAACAACTACTACTACTATTGCTACTACTACCACTATTTCAACTACTAGTATTCCTACTACTATTCCCACTCCGACTCCTTCTATTACTGCTACTACTACTTCTGCTAGTAGTGCTACTAATACAATTACTACTACCACTACTGCTACAACTACAACAACAACTACTACTAATATTACTACTACTACAACAACTACTACTACAACTAGTAGTGCTACTACAACTCCTACTACTACTACTACTACTCCAACACCTATCGCTACTACTACTACTACAACTACTACTACTCCTACTAATGCCACGACTACTGCCACTACTATTATTGCAACTACTCCAACTACTAATACTCCTAGTACAACGACTCCGACTCCTACTACTTGATATGCTACTACTACTACAACAACTACTACTATTACTACTACTACTTCTACTACTGCTACTCCTATTCCAACTCCTACTACTACTACTACCACTACTCTTACTCTTACTATTGCAATAACTACTCCTACTCCTACTACTACAACTATAACTACAACTACGTCTACAACTCCAACTACTACTACTCCAACTCCCACTATTCCTATGCCTACCACCACCACTACTACTACTACTACGACTACTGTTACTACTAAAACTACTACTGTTACTGCAACCCCCACTACTACTACTACTTTCACTACTACAACAACTACTTCTTCTACGACTACTCTTACTCCAACTCCTACTACTACTACAACTAACATTAGTACTACTACTACTACTACTACTACTACTACTACTACTACAAGTACTACTGCTGCTGCTACTACTACTACAACAATCACTACAACGACAACTGCTGCTACTACAACAAATACTGCTGCTTCTTCTACTATTGAAACTACTACACCTACTCTGACTCCAAATGCAACTGCTACTTCTACTTGGACTACTACTACAAGTAACACTACTCAAACTACTACTACCCTACTACTAATCCTATACCAACTCCTACTACTACTACGACTACTGCCACTACTATCCCTAACACTACTACAGCTGCTGCTGTTGCTCCTTCTACTACTACTTCTACAGCTGCTGCAACTACTACAACAGCAAACAACAACAACAACAACAACTACTACTACTACTACAACTACAACAACAACAACAACAACGACTACTACTACAACTACAACTACTACTATTACTACTACTACTAATAATAATAATACTACTACTACTACAAGAATTACTACTACTGCAACTATTGCAACTGTTACTACTACTACTATTGTTAGTACTACTACTATTGCTATTGCTACTACTTCTATTAGAACAACTGCTGCTACTGCTACAACTACTACTAGTTCCACTAGAAGTACGATTACTACTACTACTACTACTACTGTTACAACTACTATTGTGGTTACTACTACTACTACTACTACTACTACTACTATTACTACTGCTACAACAACTACTGCTGCTACTAGGACTACTACCAAAACATCACCTACTACAACCACTACTACTCCTGCTTTTACTACCACTTCTCCTACGACTTCTACTACAACAACAACTACTACCACTACTACTACTTCTAGTACTACTACTACTACTACTACCACTACTACAACTACTGCCACAACTACTGCCACTACCATTACTACTACTACTACGACTACTACTACTACTACTCCTACCACTACCATAACTACTACTACTACTACTCCAACTACTACTACTATGACAACTACGACTACTACGACTACCACTACTACTACTATTGCTACTATTGCTTCTGCTCCTACTACTACTACTACTACTACTACTACTACGACTACTCCTCCTCCTCCTCCTCCTCCTCCTCCTACTACTACTACTATTATTACTACTACTACTACTACTACTGCTATAACTACTACTATTGCAACTACTATTGCTATCGTTGTTGCTACTACAAGTATTACTACTACACATATTACAACAACCACAACTACTACTACAACTAATACTAGTACTAGTACAAGTACGATTACTACTTCTATTGCTGTTACTACTACTATTACAATATCTACTACTAGTACAACTACTACTCCTACTACTACTCTTACTACTACAACTAATACTACAACTGCTACAACAACTACTGCTAATAGTACAACTACTAATACTACCAGTATTACTGCAACAACTCCTAATACTTCTATTAGTACTACAACTACCACTACAGTTCCTATTACTACTACTAGTAGTAGTAGTAGTAGTAATAATAATAATACTACTGCTACTACTACTACTACTACCACTACTTCTGCTACCACTGCTACAATAAGAACTACAACTACTACAACTACAACTATTACTCCTATTACTACTCTTGCGACTACTGCTACTAGCACTACTACTACTATTACTACTACTACCACTACTACAACTACTACTACTACTTCATCTACTATTGCTATTAATAGTGCTACTACTACTGCTACTCCTAGTATAGCTACTTCCACTATAACTATTATTACTGTTACTACTACTACTACTATTACAACAACAACAACAACAACAACAACTACTACTACTACTACTACTCTTACACCTACTATGATTAACTATTATTACTACTAATATTGCTACTATTACTACTACTACTCCTACTACTACTCTTACTACTACGACTACTACTACTACTACTGCTACTAGTCTTACCACTATTACTCTTAGTCCAACAAGTACTACTGCGATTAATCTTACAGCTACTACTACTACTACTACTACTAGAACTACCCCAATTACAACTCCTCCTACAACTGCCCCTATTAGTACTACTACAACTACTACCGCAACTATTGCTATTACTACTAACACTACTATTACTACCACTATTACTACCACTACTACTAATACTAGTATTACTACCACTACCACTATTACTACGACTATTACTACCACTATTACTAACACTACTACTACTTTTACTACTACTACTACTAATACTACTACTACTGCTACTACTACTATTACTACCACTACCACTACTAATACCACTATTACTACCACTACCACTATTACTACTACTACTATTACTACTACTACTACTACTAATACTACTACTACTTCTGCTACAACTGCTACTACTCATGTTGTTGCTACTCTTACAACAACGACTATGACTACTACCACTATTACTACCACTACAGCTACTAGTGCTACGAGTAGTACTATAACTACTGTGACTACTGCTACTAATACAGTTGCTACTCGTACTTTTGTTACTGCTTCTACTACTACTATTGCTGCTGCTACTACTTCTACGATAGCTTCTCCTACAACTACTACCACTGCTACAACAATAACTTCTACCACCACTGCTACTACTACTACTACTTCTACTTTTACTACCATTATTACTCCTACTACTACTGTTGTTGCTGCTGCTGCAACTCCTACAACTCCTACTGCAACTACTACTCCTACTACTATTAGCGTTGCTGCTACTACAACTTCTACTACCACTACTACTTCTAATCCTACTTGTAATGCTAGTACCACTACAATTGCTACAAATACTTCTACTTCTACCACAACACTTACTACTACTATTGTGACTACTACTACTACAACAACCACTACTACCATAGCTACCATTTCTATTACTAATACAATCCTCCACATACTACTACAATAACTGTTGCTACTACTACTACTGCTACTACTACTACTACTTCTACTTCTACTACAATGACAACTACTACTACTACAACAACAATGACTATTACAACTTCTACTACTGTTGCTGCTACTACACCTATTACAGCTACAACTACTACTTCTAATGCTACTACTACTATTACTGAAATTGCTCCTACTACTACTACTACTTCTACTATTGCTACTACTACTACTACTATTGCTGCTACTACTCCTACTACTCCTCCTCCTCCTACTGCTACTACTTCGACTCCTACAGCTACTATTTCTACTACTACAATAACAACAACTACTAGCACTACTACTACCACTACTACTACTACTACTGTTGCTGATGCTACAAGAACTACTACTACTCCTCCTCCTCCTCATCCTCCTACTATCTCAAGTACTATTACTACTACTACTACTACAACTACTACTACTAGTGCTACTACTACTGCAGTCGCAGTTGTTGCTATTGCTGCTACTACTGCATCTACTACTTCTACTAGTACTACTATTGCTACTATTACCTCTACTACTACTACCGTTAGTACTACTACTACCACTGTTGATACTCCTACTTCTACTAATTCTACTACTGCTACTATTGCTACAACTTCTACCATTTCTACTGCTACTACTGCTACTTTTGCTACTACTATGACCATTAATGTTTATAGTACTGCTACTGCTACTACAATTGCTACTACTACTACTACTGATGCTACTTCTACTACTACTACTGCTAGTGCTACTTCTACTTGAAGTAGTACCAGCACTCGTAGCCATAGTCGTAGTTGCAGTAGAAGTCGTAGCCACAACTACTAATGCTACTACAACTACTATTGCCACTACGGTGACTACTACTACTATTATTACTATTACTACTACTACTGCTACTGTAATTACTGCTACTACTACTGCTATTGTTACTATTACTGCTACTACTACAACTGGTACTTTTGCTACAATTACCTCTACTGCTACTACTACTGCTGCTATTGCTGCTACCACTACTACTACTAATAGTAGAAGCAGTAGCAGCGTAGTAGCAACAAAAGTAGCAGCAGGAGAAGTAGTCATAGTAGTAGCAATAGTAGTAGCACTAGTAGCAATAATAGTAGCAGCAATAGTAGTAATAGCTATAGTAGCAGTAGTAGCAATAGTAGTAGTAGAACTAGCAGTAGCAAAAGTTATAGCAGTATAAGTAATTATTGTAGCAGAACGAGTAGCAACAGTAGTGGTAGTAGTAGTAGTAGTTATAGTAGTAGCAGTAGCAATAATAGTAGTAGCAGTAGCAGCAGTAGCAATAGCAGTAGTATTAGTAGTAGTAGTAATAGTAAGATCATCGGTTATAGTTGTAGTTGTAGTAGTAGTAGCTATATCAACTAAAGTAGTAGTCATAGAAATAGCAGCAACTATGGTACCAGTGGTAGCAACAATAGTAGTTTTAGTGGTAGTAGCAGTAGGAGTAGTAGTAGCAATAGTAGTACTAGTAGTGGTATTAGTATCATAGGTAACTATAGCAATAGCAGTAGTAGTAGTAGCAAGAGTAGCAGTAGTAGTGCTAGTAGTAATAGGAGTAGTAGTATTAGTAGTAGTAGCAATACTAGTTGTAATAGTCATAGTAGAAGTAATAGCCATAGTAGCAACAAGACTAGTAGAAGTGGTTGTAGTAGTAGTAGTATTTGTTGTTGTTGTTTTTGTTGTTGTACTTGTAGTAGTAGTAGTAGTAGTAGCTGAAGTATTAGTCTTAGTTGTATAGTAGTACTAAGAGTAACAGTGGAATCTATAGTAGTAGTAGTAGCAGTAGTTGCAGCAGTAGCAATAGTAGTAGTAATAGTAGTAGTAGTTGTTGTAGTAGTAGTTGTAAAAGTAGCAGCTGTAGTAGCAAGAGTAGTAGATGGAGTAGTTGTAGTAGCATAAGAAGTAGTAGTAGTGGTAGTTGTAGGAGGAGTAGTAGTAGTAGCAGTAGCAGTAGCAGTAGTAGTAGGAATAGTATTTGCATGAGTAGTATTAGTTGGAGTAGTAGTAGCAATAGTAATTGAAGTAGTAGTAGGCATAATAGTAGTAATAAGTGTGTTAGTCATTGCAGTAGCCGTAGTAGAAGCAACAATAGTAGTAGAAGCAGCAGCTGTAGTATTAGTAGTTGTATGAGAAGTGTTATTTCTAGCCCGCGCAAAAGTAGTAGAAGTAGTATGAAATTATAGCAGTAATAGCAGTAGTTGAAATTTTATTTGTAGCAGTAGTAGAAGCTGCAGTTGCAGTAGCAGCAGCAGTAGCAGTAGTAGTAGCAGTATTAGTCGAAGTAGTAGTGCTAGTAGTAGTAATTGTAGTAGTGGTAGTAGCAGTAGTAGCAGCAGCACTAGTAGTATTAGTAGTAGTAGTCGCATCAGTAGAGGTAGTAGTAGTAGTAGTAGTAGTAGTAGCTGTAGTAGCAGCTGTAGTGGCAGTAGTTGCAATAAAACTAGTTGTAGTAGTAGTAGTAGTAGCAGGTGTAGTAGGAGTAGTATTAGTAGTAGTAGTAGTAGTAATAATAGTAGTAGTAGTAATAGTAGCTATAGTAGCAGTAGTAGTAGTAGTTGTAGCAGTTGTAGTAGTAGTTGTAGTAGTAGTATTAGTAGCCATATTTGCAGTAGTAGTTGTAATTATAGTAGTAGTTGCAGTAGTAGTAGCAATAATAGTAGTAGTAGTGGTGGTGGTGGTAGGAGTAGTACTAGCAGTAGTTGTAGTACCAGTGCTACTAATAATAATAGCAGCAATAGGCATGGTAGTACCAGTAGTAGTAGTCAGAGTTGTAATAGTAGTATCAGCAGTAGTAGTAACAATAGTTGTAGGGGAAGTAGTATTAGTAGTAGTTGCAGACACAGAAACAGTAGTAGTTGCAACAGTAGAAGTAGCAGCAATGGTATTAGTAGGAGTAGTAGTAGATGTTGTAACAGAATTAGTCATAGGAGTAATGGTAGTAGGAAAAGTATAAGTAGTAGTAGTTGTTGTTGTAGGACTCGTAGTAGTAGTAGCAGCAGCAGCAGCAAATGCAGTAGTAATAGTAGTAGCAACAATGGTAGTAGTAGCGGTAGTATAGCAATCATAGTAGTAGTTGTAGTAGTAGCAGCAAACACAGTAGCAGTAGTGGTAGTAGTCACATTAGTAGTAGCAATAGTAGTAGTAGTGGTGGTAGTAGCAATAATAGCAGCAATAGTATTAGGAGTACTAGTAGCAGTAGTAGTAGTAGTGGTAGTAGTAGTAGTAGGAGCAGTAGTAGCAGTAGCAGTAGTAACCTATGTAGCAGTTGTAATAGTAGTAGTAGTAATAGCAGCAGTAGTAGCAGCAGAAGAAGTGGCAGTAGAAGTAGCCAAAGTAGAGGTAGTCGTGATTGTAATAATAGCAGTAGCAAAGGTCGTAGCAGCAGTATCAAAAGCATTAGTCATAGTAATATTAATAACAATAGTTGAAGTAGTAGTAATAGTCATCGTAGTAGTAGTAGTAATACTACTACTATTACTACTACTAATAGCAGAAATTATAGTAGTAGTAATACTAGTAGTAGAAGTAGTATATGTAGCAGCACTAGTATTAGTAGGAGTAGTTGTAGTTGTAGTGACAATAGTAATCGCAGTAGTAGTAACAGTAGTAGTAGTAGTACTCATAGCAGCAAATGCAGCAGTAGTAGTAGTGGCAGCAATGACAGCAATAGCGGTAGTGTAGCAGTCTTTGTAGTAGCAGTTGTAGTAGCAGTAGTCATTCTAGCCGTAGTACATGTAGTAATAATACAGTAGTAGCAGTAGTAGTAGCAGAAGATGTAATAGTTCGAGAAGATGTAGTACCAGCAGTAGTAGCAGTAGTCATAGTGGAAGTAGTAGTAGTATTAGTAGCAGCAGTAGTACTTGGGGTATTAGCAGTAACAGTGATCATAGTAGTAGCAGTAGTTGTGGCAGTTGCAGTAGTAGCAGTAGTAGTTATAGTAGTAGTAGTAGAACCAATAGTAGTAACAGCAGCAATAGCAACAGCAGAAGTAGTAGCAGTGGTAACAATAACAGAAGTTGTTGTAGCAATATTAGTAGTAGTAGTAGCAGTAATAACCATAGCAGTAGAAGTAGTAGCCACAGAAGTAGTAATAGTAGTAGTATTAGTAGCAGCAGTAGTTGCAGCAGTAGCAATAGTTGTAATGATTGTAGTGGTAGCAATAGTAGTAGTTGAAGTAGTCTCCATAGTAGTGGTAGTGATAGTAGCAATAGTCATAGCAGCAGTCATAGTAGCAGTGGTAAAAGTGGTAGTCATAGTAGTAGTAGTAATAGTAGTAGAAGTAGTGGTACTAGTCGTGGCAGCAGTTGTTGTAATAGAAGTAGTAGTAATACTAGTAGTAGAGGTAATAGTAGTAGAATTTATAGTAGTAGTAGTAGTAGTTGTTGTTGTTGTTGTTGTTGTGGTAGCCATAGTAGAAATAGTAGTAGTAGGAGTAGTAGTACTAGTAGAAGAAGTTGTGGTTGTACTAGTAGTAGTAGTAGTTGTTGTTGCTGTTGTTGTTGTTGTAGTAGTAGTAGTAGTAGAATCAGTAGTAGTGGTTTTAGTGGTTGCAACATTTGCAGTAGCTGTAGTAGTAGTAGTGGTAGAAGTAGTTGTTGTAATAGATGTAGTAGCAACAGTAATAATTGTAGCAGTAGAAGTAGTAGTCGTAGCAGTAACCATAATAGTAGTAGCAGTAGTAGTTGGTGTAGTTGTAGTAGCCGTTGTAGTTGTGGTATAAGAAGTAGTAGTAGTAGCGGTAGTAGCAGTAGTCGTAGTTGTGGTAGTATTAGCAGTAGTAGAAGTAGTGCTTATAATAGAAGTAGTTGCAGTAGCAGTAGTTGTAGCAGTAGTAGAAGTGGATGCAAAAGTAGTCTCAAGAGTAGTATTTATTGTTATTGTATCAAAACTAGTAGTTGTGGTTGTTGTTATTTTAGTAGTATTTGTAATAGTAGTAGTAATAGCAGTATTAGTAGTAGTAGTAGTAGTAAAAGTAGTGTAGCAGTGATCGTAGTTGTAATAGTCATAGTAGTAATAGCAGTAGTAGCAATAACAGTAGCAATAGTAGTTGTAGTAGTAGTAGCAGTAGCAGCAATATAGTAATAGTTGCAGCATAGTAGTAGTAGTAACAATAGTAGTGGAAATAGTAGTAGCAATAGCAATTGTAGCTTTAGTAGTAGTACTAACAGTAGTAGTAGAAGTAGTAGTAGCAGTAGTAGCAGTTGTAGTAGTAATAGTAGTCGTAGTTGTAATAGTAGTAGTAGTAAGGGTTGTAATTGTAGTTGCAGTAGTTGCTTTCGTAGCGATAGTAGCATGAGTAGCAATAGTAGTAGTATTAGTACCAGTAGTAGCATTCGAATTAGTAGTAGTTGTAATAGTAGTCATAGCAGTTGTAGTACTCACAGCAGTAATAGTAGAAGTAGTTGTAGTTGTAGTGGGGACAGTTGTAGCAGTTTCAGTAGTAGCAATAGTAGTAATAGTAGGAGTAGTTCTAGTAGTAGGAGTAGTAGTAGTATTAATACCTGAAGTAGTAGTAGTAGTAATAGTAGGAGTAGTTGTAGTAGTAGTAGTAGTAGTAGTAAGAGTAGAAGTAGTTGTAGTAGTAGCAGCAGCAGCAGGAGTAGTAGTAGTAGTCGTCGTAGTAGTAGTAGTAGTAGTAGTAGTAGTAAGTATCGTAGTAGGAGTAGTAGGTTTTAGTCGTAGGAGTTGTAAGTAGGTAGCGAGTCGCATTCATGTAGTAAGTAGTAGAATTAAGTAGTAGTCGTCGTAATAAGTCGCCAGTAGTCGTCTTGGCAGTCTAGTCGCAATAGTTGTAGTACTAGTAGGAACTAGTAGTAGTTTGCAATACCAATCGTCCAGCGGCGTAGCAGTAGTAGTTGTAGTAGTAGTCTTAGTAGAACGAGTTGCAGCTGTAGCAGTAGTGGCAGCAGTGGCAGTAGTGGCAACAGTACTAGTTGCTATAGTAATAATAGCAGTTGTAGTTGTAGAAGTAGTAGTAGTAGTAGTTGTTGTTGTAGCCATAGTTATAGCAGTAGCAGTAGTAGCAATAGCAGAAGTAATAGCAGTATTAATAGTAATAGTAGCAATATTTGTTGCAGTAGTAGTAGCATTTGCAATAGAAGTAGTTGTAGCAGTAGTACTAATAGGAGTAGAACTAGTAGTTGTAGTAATAGTACTAGTAGTAGCAGAAGTAGGAGAAGTAGCAATAGTAACTGTAGCAGCAGCAGCAGTAGTAGTAGGAGTAGTAGCATTAGTAGTAGTAGTAGTATTAGTAGTAGTTATAGTTGTAGTTGCAGTAGTACTAATTCTTTTGGTAGTAGTAGTAGTAATAGTAGCAACAGTAGGAGTAGTAGTAGTAGTGGTAATAAGAGTAGTAGTAGTAGTAGTAGTTGCAGCAACAGTAGTAGTTACAGTTGCAGTTGTACCAGTAGAACTGGTATGATAACTGGCAATTGTAGTATTGATAGCTATAGTGGTAGTCGTAGGAGAATTAGTTAAGAGTATAGTAACAATAGTAGTAGTCATAATAGTTGCAGCAGTAGAGGCAGTAGTAGCTGTAGTAGCAGCAGTGGTAGAATCTGTACTAGTAGTCATAGTAGTAGCAGAGGTGGTAGCAGTAGTAATAGCAATAGTAGTAGTAGCAATTGTCGTTGTAGTATCTGTAGTAGTAGTAGAAGTAGCAGTAATTCTAGTAGTCAGGGTAGTAGTAGGAGAAGTGGTTGAAGAAATTGTTGCCATAGTCGTAGTCATAGCAGGAGTAGTAGTTGTAGAAGTAGTCACGGAGGTAGTAGCAGTAGTAGTACTTGTAGTAATAGTCGCATTTGTTGTAGCTATAGTAGCATTAGTAGTAGCAGTAGTAGTAATTTTAGAAGTTGTTCCAATTGTATTAGCCATAGTAGTAGTAGTAGCAGTATTAGTATCAGTAGTACGAATATTATTAGCAGCAATAAGAATAGTAGCAGCAGTAGTTGTAGTACGACTACTACTACTGGCAATAGCTGCTGTAATAGTTGTTGCCGTAGCAATAGCTGCAGTAGGAGTACTTGTAGTAGTAGCAGAAGTAGTTGTAGTAGCTGAAGTAGTAGTATTAGTTGTAGTAGTAGTAATAGCAGTAATGGTAGAAGCAGCAGTAGTAGCAGTAATAGCAGCAGCAGTAGCATAGTAGTCATAGTATTAGAAGTATTTGCTGTAATAGTAGCAGTAGTGGTGGTAGTTGCTATAGCAATAGTAGCAGTAGGAGTAGTAGTAGCTATAACTGTATCAGTAGCAGTAGTAATAGTTGTAGTAGTAGCAGTAATAGTAGTCATAGCAGCAGCAGCAGTAGTAGTACTAGGTGTAGCAGTACTAGTACTAGTACTAGTAGTCGCCATAGTAGTGGCGGTAGTTGCAGTAGCAATAATAGCATTAGGAGTAGTAGTAGCAATAGCAGTAGCATCGTACTAGCAGTAGTAATATTGTTAGCTATAGTAGTAGTAGAAGGAGTAGCACTAGTTGAAGTAGTAGGGTAGTAGTAGCAATAGGAGTAGTAGTAGTTGTAGGAGGAGTAGTTGTGGTTGTACTAGTAGTAGTAGTAGCATTAGTGACAATAGTTACTATAGCAATAGTAGCTGTAGGGGTAGTAGTACTTGTAGCAGTAGAAGTCATAGTAGCAGTAGCAGTAGTATTAGGTCTAGAAGTTGTAGTAGTTGTAGTAATAGTAGCAATAGTTGTAGTACGAATAGTAGTAGTAGTAGTAGTAGCAGTTGAAGTAGCATTTGTTGTAGTATTTGCAGTAGTAGTAGCAGTTGGAGTGGTAATAGCAGTAGTAGTAGCAAAAGCAGAAGCAGTGGTAGTAACAGCAGCACTTGTAGTGGTAGCACTAATAGTAGTTGTAGTAGAGTAGCAGTAGTAGTATCAGTTGGAGTAGTAGCAATAGTAGTAGTAGTTGTCGCAATAGCATAGTTGTGCAAGTGGTAGTGGTAGTTGCAGTAGTAGTTGCAGTAATAGTAGTAGCAGTAGTAGTAGTAGCAGGGCTTGTTGTACTAATACTAGTAGTAGTCATGGTAAGAGTAGTCATAGTAGCAATAATAGTAGGAGTTGCAGGATCAGTAGTAGTAGCATTTGTAGTAGTAGTGGTAGTTGTAGTAGTAGTAGTAGCAGTTGTACCAGCAGTAGAAGTAGTTATCATAGTAGTTGTTGTAATAGTGTAGTAGTAGTAGTAGTAGTAGTGGTAATAGTAGTAGCAGTAGTAGTTGCCGTACTAGTCGCAGTAGCAACAGTAGCAGTATTAGCAATAGTAATAGTGGTTGTACCAGTAGTAAGAGTAGCAGTAGAGGTAGTAGGAGTTATAGTAGTACCAGTAGCAGTTGCAGTAGTAGGAGAAGTAGTAGCTGTAGTGGTAGTAGTAGTGGTAATTTTTCTAATAGCAATAGAAGCAGTAATTATACAAGTAGTTCCTGTAGCAGTTTAACAGCAGTAGGATTAGTAGCAGTAGTAGCAATAGCAGTAATAGCAGCAGTAGTGGAAAGAGGAATAGTTGCGATAGAAGTAATTGTTGTATTTGAAGATGTAGAAATTTTACTAGTAGGAGCACTAGTAGCAGTTGGAGTGGCAGAAGTTGCAGTAGTAGTAGTTATAGTCGTTGTAAGAGTCGTAGTAGTAGTGGTAGTAGTAGCAGCAGCAACAGCAGCAGCAGCAGCAGCAGTAGTAGTAGTAGTAGTAGTAGTAGTAGTAGTACAGTAGTAGTAGTAGTAGTAGTAGCAGGTGTAGTAGTAGTTGGAGTAGTAGTATGAGTATTAGTAGTCATTGTAGTAATAGTAGTAGTAGTTGTAGTAGTGGTGGTGGTGGTGGTGGTAGTAGTAGTAGTAGCAGTTGTAGTAGTAGTAGTAGTAGTAGTAATAGTAGTAGTGATAGTAGTAGGAGTACTAGTAGTAGTAGAAGTAGTAGTTGTAGGAGTAGTATTACTTGTTGTTGTTGTTGTAGTAGTAGCAGTAGTAGTCGTAGTAGCAGTAGTAGTAGAGTAGTAGTAGTAATAGCAGTAGTAGTAGCAGCAGTAGCCGCAGCAGTGGTTGTAGTTGTAGTTGCTGCTATTGTTGTTGTTGTTGCAGTAGCAGTAGTAGTAGGAGGAGGAGTAGTAGTAGTGGTAGTAGTAGCAGTAGCATTGGCAGTAGTCACAAGTAACTGGAGTAGGAGAAAAAGCAGTAGTAGCCATAGCAGTTGTAGAAGTAGTAGTAATAGTAGTAGTAGTTATAGCAGTATTAGTAACAATACTAGTTGTCCTTATAGCAGTAGAAGTAATAGTAGTAGTAGTTGTTGTAGCAGCAGTTGTAATCATAGCAGTAGTTGTTGTAGCAGCAACACTAGTAGCTATAGTAGTAGTGGCTAGAGAAGTAGTAGTAATAGCAGTCGCAGTAGTAGTTGTTGTTGTAGTAGTAGTAGTAGTTTTAATAGTAGTAGAAGTTGTAGCATCAGTTGTAGCAACAGCAGTAGCAGTTGTATCGATAGCAGTAGTAGCACTTGCGGCAACAGCTATAGTGGTAGTCATTCTCGTCGTAGTAGCTATAATAGTAGTTGTAGTTGTAGTAGTGGTTGTAGAAGTAGTCATAGAAGGAGTAGTAGTAGGTGGAGGAGGAGGAGGAGGAGAAGCAGCAGCAGTAGTAGTAGTTAATGCAGTAGTTATAGTAGTAGTAGTAGTAGTAGTAGCAGTAGTAGTAGTAGTAGTCGTAGTAGTAGTAGTAGTCGTAGTACCAGTAATATTTGTAGCATTAGTAGCGTCAATAGTAGTAGTAGCAGTAGCACTAGTAGAAGTAGTAGTAGAAGTATAAGTAGCAATAGTAGCAGCAGAGGTAGTAGTAGCAGTAGTAACAATAGTAGCAATAGTAGCAGCAATAGTAGCAGTGGTAGTAGTTGTGATAGTAGTTGTAGTAGTTGGATTAGTAGCAGTTGTAGCAACAGTAGCTGTTGTAGCTGTAGTTGCTGTAGTAATATTACTAGCAATAAAAGAAGTAGTATTCGTAGTAGTAGTAGCAGTAGTGGTTGTAGTAGTAGATGAAAGAACAACAGAAGTAGTAGCTGAAGTCATAGTAGTAGCGCTAGTTGAAGTAGTACCAGCAGTTGCAGTCGTAGAATTCATGGTGGTAGTAGTAGTCATAGTATTAGTAGTAGCAATAGTAGCAGCAGCAGTAGTAGTAGTAGTATTAGTACTAGTAGTAGTAGTAGTAGTAGCAGCAGCAGCAGCAGCAGTAGTAGTAGTAGTACTAGTACTAGTACTAGTAGTAGTAGAAGACGAAGCAGAAGAAGAAGAAGAAGTTGTAGTAGAAGTGGCAGTAGTAGTAGTAGTAGTACGAGCAATAATATTTGCAGTAGTTGTAGTAGTAGTACGAGAAGTAGCTGAGCCATATTAGTAGCGGTAGTAGTGTAGTTGTAGTAGTAGTAGAAGCAGCAGTAATAGTAGAAATAGTAGCTGCAGTAGTAGTAGTAGTTGTTGTTGTTGCCTGAGTTGTAATAGTAGTCATAGTAGCAGTAGCAGTTGGCGTAGCACTAGTAGTCAGAGAAGCTATTGTGGTACTAGTAGCATCAGTAGTAGTATCAGTTATAGTAGTAGCAGTAGTAGCAGCAGCAGTAGTTATTACAGTAGTAGTTGAAGAAGGAGCCATAGGAGTAGAGGTACTAGGCATAATTGTTGTTGCAGTAGTAGCGGTAGTAGCAGTAGTGGCAATAGTAGTTATAATAGTAATATACATAGCAGTAGTTGTAGTTGAATTTGTACTAGCAGGCATAGTAGTAGTAGTAGAGTTGGTAGCAATAGTAGTAGCGGTAGTTGTAGCAGTAGGATTAGTAGTAGAATTAGTTACAGTAGTAGCAGTAGTAGGAGCAGTAGTAGGAGTAGCAGAAACAGCAGAAAAAGAAGTAGTAGTAGTAGTAGGAGCAGTAGTAGTAGGAGTTGTAGAAGCTGACATAGAAATGGCAGTAGGAGCACTAGTAGTAGTCGTACTGGTAGAAGTAGTAGTAGCAGCAGTAGTAGCAGCGATAGTAGTAGCAGCAGCAGCAGCAAGAGTAGTAGTAGTAGTAGTAGTAGCAGTAGTAATAGAGGCTGTAGTAATAGTAGTAGTAGCAGCTGTAGTAATAGTAGTAGTAGCTCTAGAAGTAGTACTAGTGGTAGTAATAGTAGCCACAGTAGTAGTAGTCGGAGTAGTGGTAATAGTAGTAGTAGTAGTATTAGTAATAGTAGTAGTACTACTACTACTTGCAGTAGTAGTGGTAGTAGTAGAAGTAGTAGAAGTAGTAGTAGCAATACTGGTATTAGCAGTAGTAGCAACAATAGTAGGAGAGAAAGTAGTAATAGACATGGCAGTTGTAGCAGTAGTAGTAATAGTAGTTGTAGTTGTTGTAGCAGTAGTTGTGATAGTAGTAGTCGTTATAGCAGTAGTAGTATTCGTAGTAGTAGTACTTGTAGTTGTAGCAGTAGCATTAGTAGGAGTAGTAGTAGTGGCAGGAGTAGTAGTAGTAGTAGTAGTAGTAGTCGCAGTACTAGTAGTTGTTGTAGTAGTAGTAATAGTTTTAGCAAGAGTAGCGGTTGTAGCAGTAGCCGTAGCAGTTGTATCAATAGTTGTAGCAGCAGTTGTGGCAGCAGCTGTAGTAGTAGTAGTCATAGTAGCAGCAGTGATATTAGTTTTAGCAGTAGTAGTGGTTGCAAAAATTGTTGTAGCAGTAGTAGTAGTAGTAGGAGGAGGAGAAGTAGTAGTAATAGTAGTAATTAATGCAGTAGTAGTAGTAGTAGGAGTAGTAGAAGAAGGAGTAGTAGTAGTCGTAGTTGCGGTTGCTGGAGTAGCAGAAGTAGCAGTAGTAGAAGTAGTAGCAGAAGTA